>JAODUP010002787.1:0-28047 GCA_025642065.1 Paralvinella palmiformis | reverse complement strand
ACATTTTGATACAAAAACTAATGAAATTCGACAGTAAATTTCAGTACGTTAAAGTTTTCTAATGAACTTTTCTCGAAATAGAGTGTTATAGGACAACTGTGCGGTATTTATTCTGGAGTAAAAAGTTAAAAACAAATCTCCTTAAAGAAATGATAATATTTTGTTGACTCGTTTCTTTATCATTAGTAATATTTTATGTTTTATTGTTAAACACATAGGCAAAATATTAAAATATTTTCCTCTGAAATATTTACAGTAATTATTGATGGTTCAGTTTTCAATGCGTGAGTAAACCACTGTAGTGGTGAATCTAGAGTTCTGTTTTAATTCAAGGTTAGCGTAATTAGTTAATTATTAAGGATGATAATACATCTTTTCAATATTGTTTTGGATATATTATATTTGACTTAGCCCAGATAAGATAATACTGTAGTATCTACTAATGATCTACAATTTTTCAGAATACACTCACTTGAACCTTTCTAAAAACAATTTTGGGGTATATTATTATAACTACCAAACCAACTATAGGTATTTAAATATTAGAATGTATGACTTCTCTTTTTGATTTCCGTAAACCATAATAAACAATGTTAATCTAAATATAGGCAGTGTGAACAACCTTTTTGTGTTCTAATTTAGAGTACTGGAGTAGGATTATATATGATATTTGTATTACATTTGTTTTGTAATTGATGTAACATCAATATTAATATATTTTTAAGTTTAATTTTTTTAATCACGTATATTAAATGATATATGTACAAAAATATAAAACGTTATCTCTATATAATAGTGTGTGCTATGAGTTACATTTGCTATCTCCTCCATTTCCAATAGTAAGACGTTTGAATAATAATGTATTAGTCCACATGTAATTTATCTATATTCTATAACATTGTTTATAGTAGTTAATATGTTAATACCTTCGGAGGTCACTCGGCCCATTTAGCCTACCATGTGCACAAATGTGTTCGTGAAACATCAGTCATCGTCATCATCATATGTTATGTAGATTGAAAATTCTTTTAGTTTGATAGTTTTTAATTTTTAGTAAACCATTTCTGTTAGAATGTGTATTACTTGTTGGTATTTGGAGACATTTGCCGATTATTGTTTTGAAAATGCTTTTAATTAAATATTTACTATTTTCATAACCTATTTTATATCAATTAACAAAGGTTATAGTATTGCGCTGCAAAAATTCATTTTGGGTGTTCTAAACTAAATCATACCCGTGTATGTAATATTTTGCATATACTCAAACTCACATTTCATATATATATATTTCTAAAAGTAAATTATGATGTGTTGAGCTAAGTATATAGGTATATAGAATTATGAATCGAACTTTATCACCATTATATCCAGAATATTACCAGTTATATATATATATATATATATATATATATATATATATATATATATATATATACATAAATGAATATATGGATATATACATACGTTAACTGAAAATCCTGCCAGATATAAGAGGAGTTCAAACTTACTGTATCGAAATAATATATTTATTCAATTGTCTATTGTTATAAGCAAGAAGTAATTAATTATATTAATACTACATCAGTTGATCTCTGGTTCGAATATAAATTAAAAGTTCAGGTTCGATGTTGTTACCTATTTATATTTCATTTATGCTAAATTTGAGTGTATATTTATTTTTATTATTGGTGGGAGATGGAAGACTTTAGTCCGATCGCTTATAATTTCTCGACTGGACAATGACAATGCATTGTTATATAATATCCTAATCTCTCTCTGAAAAAAAGGCCCAGGTGCCGTAATGTACGTCTGGTGACATGCACTTGCAAAAGAACCATATAATGCCAGTTTTGTTCCATCTGCACTGGTTTTCTGTACTTTTCAGATTACTTTGCAAGATCCTATTTCACATATTCAAAGTACTAAGTGAAAAAGCTGTATCTAGGCGATCTGAGTTAAAATTATATACCCGTGAGAATTCTGTGATCTGAATCTTATTCACTTTTGACGCTACCAAAACCCACACAGCAATGCAGGGAGAGAAATCCTTCAGTGTATCAGCTGCCAGTTGCTAAATCACATTAAACGTGAAGCAAGCAAATAAATACTTCGTTAGTTTATTTATATTCACTTATCTAAATTAACCTATTGATAATAAATAAACAACTTTATTTCGGTAAAAAAATATCAGTTTAGAACAAGTCATAATTATATTTAAATGTACTGCGCCCTAGAGCAATACAATTTGAATATGGCACTAAATAAAATAGTATTATTACTATTGCTTATTATTATTTTAAGAAAATGTTGAGTCTGATTAGGATTACATTTTACAATGACTCTATACTTGTAGCATACTAGAGTTGGACTTTATTGTCTTTTTGAGAGAGAGGTGTATATATATATATCCATTACAACACGAACATTTCTATTTGTAACAGTTGGCTGTTTATAAACACTCCAAATTAACCACTTTTGACCGCGAATCATAATTCAAGTAACAATGTATGATATTCTACCCGAAACACAAACATACCCGTTTAAATCATCTTGCCTTCTCTCAGGCAGATCATCCACCACATATATCATCAATCTCTCGGCATGTTTAGTATAATCATTTCTATATATTTTATAACCATCAATGGAAAATTGGGCTATGGGTAATGCATCACAGAGTTTTGTTTCCTGTATCATTAAAACATCTAATATATGATTATTTAACATTTCGCAAAAGGTGTGAATTTGTGTCGCACGCTGTTACATTTATATGTGCAAATTTTAAATTTCTTCCATTTTTACTATAAAAACCAATAATATTTTGTAGTTCTATAATTAGATCATGAAAATTAGCATTATAACTTTCTTCAGCAATAGGATTTTGACAAGAGGCACACTATTCTTGGCCTACCAATCATTTACTATTGGCTGAGTCACAATATTTATATTTATGTCTAGTCTGGCAACAACTGTAGCACTGGACTGGGGATGGTGACGACATATATCCGTATCGTGGTGTGGCTCGACGCAATACGCACAGTTGATTTCCTGTTATTGACCCTTTGTCATGTTCGTTCACATGAAATACCTTGGTCTTGGGGTCCTGATATATACCTTGATGTAGATTTAATGGTTGGAGGCTGTCATCTGGATATCGTTAATTTAGTAGTCCCAAAAGTTGCCACGCTATTAGGGGTTTTGTAACCAAATGACATCAGCTCCAATTTGGTAGCCAGCTTGTTCTGATCTTTCAGTGTCAGATGAATGTGGACATCTTGATAATAACCCTCATTGAGTGTACCAACATATAGATTTAGGAAATCAGATATATCTGCATAGGTACGTTATAAGTCTGCACATACACTTTGAAAACCTGCATTGACAGTGTCTATGCATCTCTGCACATCTGTATCACCATGCCGACACTGTATCACCATGCCTTTATTCTCTTGTTTCAGGGATTATTATTGCTAAATGATGGTTGGTATGAGTGTTAGCGATGTTTCCATGGCCACTAAG
The DNA here is from genome assembly GCA_025642065.1 of Paralvinella palmiformis. Classification (NCBI taxonomy): domain Eukaryota; kingdom Metazoa; phylum Annelida; class Polychaeta; order Terebellida; family Alvinellidae; genus Paralvinella; species Paralvinella palmiformis. The sequence goes on along the minus strand of JAODUP010002787.1, from coordinate 24,531 downwards.
AGTACACTAACATTCCGCATCAACTCGGTCAGATTTTCAGGTACCAGTACTAGTGGTTCAGTCACCATATCAACACTCATATGTTTCACGGATGTCTGGTCGATATCAGTATTTGTGGAAGAGGGAATTAGATAATGATTTATTGGTGTATTATAATAATAATTACAATAATAACAACACTTCTATTGCGCCAATATCTTCGAAAAGAATCGAGCCCAGTGGCGCACCTAGCACAGGGGTTGGACAAACACTTTGTTCGGGTACAATGCAATGTTCATCAACAATTATCAAATGGAAAGGAACACTTAGAAAGGATAAGCGAGTCTGAAAAGGTGAGTTTTCAAATGGTGACGGAAAGAAACTGCTATTTAATAACGTAACATGTTCAGAGAGTGAATTCCAAAAAGTAGGGACAGGAATGGAAAAACACGAGTCCAGCGTGAGTTTTAACCCTGGGAAAAGACAACAACTGAAAACCCGATGAACGGAGCTTTCTGGGCTTGGGCTAAAGAAAGCATGGTAATTAGATATGAAGGTTCTCCAGAAGAAAGAGTTTGATAGCCGATTACCAAGTTGTTTAAGAGAAAGATCATGCGAGATTGACCAGGGAGCCAAGAATTTTGAAGTGGGACAGAATGAGAAACCGAGAGATCGTGTGACAACCTTAGCTACAGTTCTGAACACACTGAAGTTTTAGAATACCCTTAGACACAATGTTAGAGAGTTGTAGTAATTAAGCCTACTAGTAATGAGTATTGTAGCAATGGTTTTGCGTGATCGAAAGAGAAATATAGGCGTCAATACGGCGAAGGTCAAGAATTTGATAGAAGCAGGAGCGACATGTGAGAAAAATATGTTTTCTGAATTTAAAATCGCTATCAAACGTAACACCAAAATTACATAGAGTGTTTGATGGTCTGATGCTATGATTAAAGATGGTCGTAGGGAAGAAATGAGAAAGATTGCTGCTTTATCTGGATGTATCTATAATGATGAAATCTGTTTTTTTGGCATTGAGACTAAGTTTAGTGTTTGTCATCCAGCCAGATATATCACTGAGACAGTTACCAATTTGTATATGAGAAAGATCAGTTTCTGCCATAGATAAAGATATGTAAAATTGGGTATGATCTGCCTATAAATGAAGGTCTACTTTCTGGCTATGAATAAGTGAGCTTAGTGGTGTGGTATACTGAGTAAACAGTATTGGTCCAAGAACACAGCCCTGGGGAACAAAGCGAAATAAAGGAACAATCTTTAAAAACATTTTCTTATTTTTATTGATTAAAACTTATTTATTAAGAATGAATGGATACAGGTAAGTGTTGTGCCTTATATACCATACCAATCAGAGAGGCGATCTAGACGGACAGAATAATCGATGATGTCAAAAGCTGCAGAAAAATCTAAAAGTGTTAGTGCCTTGTCCTTTCCTGTGTCCATGTTTAGCGCTATGTTGTTATGAACTTTTAGTAGAGCGGTTTCAGTAGAGTGAAATTGTTTGTAAGCAGACTGAAAAACATTAGTAATGTGATTACGGTTTAAGTGAACATTCAAACGACAGGATACTGCTTTTTCCAATACTTTAGATATGACTGATAGAATATGTCTATTACTGTTTAGGTTATTTGCTGGTAAATAGGTTGTCTTAAGAAGAGGGATTAAATGGACACGTTTACAATGAGAAGGGAACACTTAGGAGCTAAGTGATAAATTTATTAGGTTAGTAATTTGAACAGTTAGTGTGTGAAGATAAATTTGTAGCAGAAATATAGGAATTGGATCAAGTTCACAGGACTTTTTAGGGGATGATAATATCAGCTTATCAACTTCAGTAAGTGAGGCTTTGTTTAAACACCATGCAAAGGTGATGTACAACTGGATAATTAATATTACAACTAGAAGCAGAACCTGGGAAAGAAGCATGGATTCTGGTGATCTTATCCTTGAAATGTTTGGAAAAAGAATTGCAGAGTGAATTAGTTGGATCGTGAGGGGACATAGAAACAGAAGCTTTACTATGGAGTGTACTATTTATACAGTTGCAGAGTTGAAGAGAATTCTCAGAGTTGTTGGAGATCAGGTTCCTATAAAAGTAAGATTTAGCTTTATTCATGAGTCTATTGCAGAAATGACACTGTTTAGTATATCTAGACCTGTTAAGTTGTATGCGTGATTTCCTCCATATGCGTTCTAAATATCTGCGACGCACTTTAGCACTGATAATTTCAGGGGACATCCATGGTGTAATTTTTATGGATTTTGATTTGATTGGGCGTGTTTGTCAAGTAAGGTTTTAAATGTAGTGTGGTATTGTTCACATAATTGTGATAAGTCATCTTTAGGATTGGTGATAAGTTCGTATTTTACAATGTCATCATTAAATGCAAGAATGTCAATATCATGAGTATAGATAAAATACTGCACTTAGAGTTCACTGGATTATGATTTCATTTTAATTCTGCTATGACAGATCCGATAAACCACATGTGGCAGTTATTATGTAGATATAAACCGGTGTAGACCGGCTTACAAATAGATCAAGTCAGTGACCATGAATGTGTGTAGATAAAGAAGTGTATTGTATTAAGTCAAAACTTGCTAAGATGTAATTATATTTGGATGTAGCAGTAGATTGTGTATCAAAATGAAGACATACGAAGTAATCAGTAAATGAACAGTTCGAAATTTAAATGCAGACGGCTTCGAAACTAGAATATATCTGTACAGAATAGGACTTTGCTTTAAATTTATTGGATACCAGAAAGCCAAAATAAACATCTTGAATAATTTAGCATCAAATAACATATTAATGGGATGAAGTCGAAATCATTAAATTAAAATTGATGACCACTCTGAATAATGACATTGAAGGAAAATTAATCAATTACAAACAACAACAAATAATGAACGATAAGTAAACATTCCAGCAGTGTATGACATAATTAAAGGTCGAGACTCTGTTTTTGGTATAACTAATAAGTTACAGCAAGAAAAGAATCTCAATTAGGTGGAAAATATAAATGTTAAATACTTGTTATTTTCTCTAATAGGGTTATGTTTGCAAAATGTTAGTGAGCAAAGTAATAATTGCTAACGTTCTTAACATAATATTAACTTTTTATTTTGAATAAAGGTGGAATTATATTTATATCGAAACCCATTTAAACCTTATTTAATGCAGAATATTATATTTACCTTTCTCCTCTCAGAGCTTCGCACCTGAAACATAAATAAATTTCGAACGACGCACGCGCCCACAGGCACACGCATATGCAAACGAACGCACGCACGCACACGCACGCACACACACATATATACACACACAGACACACATGCATGTACGCGCACACACACTCACACAGACACACGCATACAATATGAAAGTCGTGTTATGATATTAATGAGTGTTGAAGAGTGCAATAATATGATACTTTAGATCACTGTAATAGTGGAATAAAAAGATATCTTTAAATAATTCCGTTTACTTTATCCGGTAAATATCATAGAGAAGGAATAATCACATTAATGATAAATCAATCTGAGAAATGAAGCAATACGGTAATTTGAGTCAGTTAGTGGTGAAGGTCATCATGCAAACTGCCCAAGATTAGTACAATATAACTAACACGTAGCGAGAGATGATTAAGCCCTAATGCTGCTGCTGATAATAATAATAATAATAATAATAATAATTATTATTATTATTATTATTATTCTTTTGAATGAAGACAATTTTAGCCTTGTATTTTCCTAAATGTATAGGATTCAATTATTGTGGAATAAATATAACTATTTACAATAAGACAAAGAAATGATAAACTTAAGCAGATGACAAAAAAGGATATTCTATCAATAAATACACCCAAGAATTTTGTTTCCGTGAAAAGAGTTAGTCTTAAGCTTCTACGTAATTCAAAATGAAAACAAAAACATTCACCTTAGCTGATTAATACTTAAGTATTGTATGTTTCTTTTTAAAACTTCGTCTTTCTGGGATTGTTTATGTGTGATTAGCTAAAAGTGATTTTAAGATTAACCTTTTGGGGATATAATTAATATTATAGTTTAATAAAAGAGGTACCTAGGGATAATAATAGTAGTTAATATCATAGGATTAGTGTTATAGTTTACTATATAATTTTTACAATGATAGAGCATAGTGACACTTCAGCATTGAAAGGTAATTTAAAAGGTCAATTCTAAAAAGGATATAGTTTATTTAAGGACGGATTAGTATTACGGTTATTATTATAAAAAATAATAATAATAATAATAATTATTATTATTATTATTATTATTATTATAGAAGCAACATTCTTAACAGCAAAAACAGTACTACTACTACTACTACTACTACTACTACTACTAGCAGCAGCAGTAGTAGCAGTAATACTAGTAGTAGTAGTAGTCGTCGTCGTCGTCGTCGTAGTAGTAGTAGTAGTAGTAGAGTTTGTTGTCATTAATCTATGAAGTCCTAAAGGATTGAGTTAAATATTTCTATATTAATATTTTTATATTTCGGTAATCTTTTCCATAAAGTGTCATACTAATAAAGAAAATAAAAAAAAAACATTACTTTTAAATTGAGCGAAATTAAATATTTATTGAGCAGTATCAGCATACACGTTTACACACACACACACACACACACGCACTGATGCACACACATACAACTATGCATATATATATATATATATATATATATATATATATTAACCACCAGGTATAAGCATACACTATTTTATAGCACAAATATATCATTGCATCTTCCCTTTTTAGTTATGTCCTTATTTGTCTAATATTTATTATTACAGTGTTCGCATATTGTTATCAGTCATATACTCATGTTGAACATTCCACACACCATTTTCTGCATTTGTTTCTATGTTGTGATTTGAATTATACATCACTCATTATTATTATGCAGTAATATTTTACTATGATTTTCTACATAATGTTGATCGATTATTATAATCATGAATATACCTTATATAAATATTCCTATATAAAGGCTGGACTACCTTTAACAGCTCATTTGGTTTGAAGGGATTACTCTCCCTGTATCATACATCTCATAGTTCACTCTTAGCATATTTCAATGTATCGTTCCCGTTTCTTAACAATTCGGCCACTTGTTCTAATAGCTTTATTTGATGAACATACATCATTGGCAGCTGTTTTATCTTGCTGTTTAACATTATGTATTGGCACAGGTGTTAATTCGCTGGTCATAATCATTGCTTGCGTGTCTGTAGATAGCACAATCATTCGTTTGGATATTGTAGGAGCGAGGACTGACCTCTTCTAAGACTGTTGTTTTCTATTTCCATGATCCGTTGAAATATAATCGGACAGGGACATTGGTAAGTAATTATTATAATGACCTAGCAGACTGTTATAGTACATTTTCGTCTTCCATTTCCTTTCTTTCGGCTTTGTATTTTCGAGAAGCTGAACATTTGGCATCGTAGTTCACAGATGAAGACCGAAAAATAAGTCTGCTGACGATTTGCCACATTCTAGAAGTGTAGCTCTGTAAACTAGCAATGTGAAGATATTTGTTGTTTTCGCTGACTTTTTTATTAGCCTTTTTCGCAATCTAGACAGCATTTTAGCTCTGCCTTTACTCTGAGACTACTCTGGAATGTCTGTCTGTCTGTCTGTCTGTCTGTCTGTCTGTCTGTCTGTCTGTCTGTCTGTCTGTCTGTCTCACTATTTCCTGTTCATTTTATTTGATGTTTTACTATTGATGTTATTGTTGTTTTACTGTTTATTTTTCAGGAGACTATAACCAGTCAAAATACGTAGATACGTTTCTTGTATCCTGGTACTTATTGGATATATATTACTATTGAATAATACGTTGATCAACAGATCGATCTAAATTTAAATACATTTATATAAATAGTACGATACATCAATTATAATTTTAACATATTTCTTTCATCATACATATCTTTTTTGATGATATTTACAATGAGCCAAATGACACAGGATATAATAACCTTACAATGATTGCAGACGAAAGGTCTCCTAATACAAATCAGTGTTAAAGGTATTATTACTACAACATCGCATGAGTCCGAAATATTGTATATTTGACATCACCATATTGTGTTAAATCCCTAAAGACACCAGCATTACAGATGGGTGCATGTTCGATTACCCCTAATGGGTCAGTAAAAAATCCAGGGGTTATTTTTGACCAATGTATTAACATGCATGAACATGTCACATCAGTATGTCGAGCTGCCTACTACCATCTTAAGAACATCCACTGTTTAAGAGCATTCTTGACACAATAATCACTTGTAGCTGTAGTTCATGCCTTTGTTACATCACGTATAGACTATTGTAACTCCCTGTTATATGGCATATCTGATTATAACATTAATCGCCTTCAGCGAATTCAGAATAGTGCAGCTCGCATTGTAACAAATACTAGAAAATATGATCATATCACCACCCCAATTATTCGAAAACTACATTGGCTACCTGTTAGACAGCGTATCCATTTTAAGATTCTGTTAATAACTTATAAATCTATTAATGATATGGCGCCAGAATACCTGTGTGAACTGGTTTCCATTAGAAAGTCATCCCGAAAACTCAGGTCATCCAGTCAGATACTATTGCAGGTGCCAGTGTCTCGGCTCAGGTAATATGGTGATTGTGCATTTAGTGTTGCAGCCCCCACTTTGTGGAATAAGTTGCCGGCAAATATTAGAAATGCGTCGTCTCTTGGAAATGTTAAGTCTCTTCTAAAAACACACCTATTTAAGGTCGCTTTCACAGATAAATAATTATTATCTTTTAAATCATTACAGGGTTTTTACAGACATATTATTTGGGGTATTATTATATTACATATTATTTGTACAGCGCCTTTGAATGGCTCCTGCTAGTAAGGGTGCTTTATTAAATATGCATTATTATTATTATTATTATTATTAACAGAAAAATAAACCCAAGACACCAATAAAACCACGTGGTATATATATCGTTGAATTACAAACAAATATAAATATCATAAACCTAAATATAATTTGGGGCAAAACCATTGTTTTAGCTATAAATAAAAACAATAATAATTTATACCTATTCTTTAAATATTTACTTTTATGATATATGTGGTTTTATTTTATGTGCTGGAAAGTAATTTGTTTATGAAAATATTGAAATGTCCAACAAGGTTTGTTTATAATTAAAATAATAAGAGAATTTTATGTTAATAAGAGAACTATTTATTTTGGATGAAGAATTAGTTAATAATTTCAGTTTAATTCGGTATGATATATCTATTAGTCGATATGGTTACTTTGGAGAGAGACAAAGATATATTCCAGTATGTGTATTATTTATAACAAACAAATAACATAATGCTGAATGTTATTTATACTCGATATAAATTCGATACTTAAGAAAACTATTTCATTTACGTGATGTCCCTTTGTTTTGTGTTTTTAAATTGAGAGCATGTTTTGTTCCTGATTACTTTTTTTCTACCATTTTACGTTTGTTGGTTTTCTGTTTTTGTTGGCTTTAGGTAACTCCACGATACTTATAACAGTCATATTACAAGAAGACTGTTAACCATTTATGTAAATATGTTCATTAATATAGAATAAGCAGTACTTAGTCTAAATAAAGTGTATCTAGTTTTGTTTTTCTTCACATTCAAACAGAGCCTGTTGGATTTAAACCATGCATTTAATTTATTTAGTTCAGTGTTCATATCTGTCTACATTTTAATCCTGCTATAAAATAAATGGTGAACTTTTATCAAGCCATTTACCTTGGTCAATTCACGTTATGAAATGACCTCGCATATATATATATATATATATATATATATATATATATATATATATATATATATATATATATATATATAGTTAAGACAGTCATGCATTAATCATATCAAAATCAAATCAAAATCAAAGCGAAATAAGGAAGCCTCAACAACCAAATATAAACGAATGTCCCATGAGTGCTCTTATAACTGCAGGAGCTAAAAAGAAACGCCTGTGTAGTCATGTGACATAACCGCTGACTGGTTAATCAGTTGTACAGATAATATATATATATATATATATATATATATATATAATTTATGCATACGGGGAAAGGTTATACTCGTGAAGAGTTTCAACCCGTACTCAACCAAAACCAGATACTGTGAAATAGTACAATGTATACATCTGCAAAATAGTTGATACCCAGGCGGCACGTACACGTAGAGTATACATAGATAACACGAATGATACATCGAAGCCAGGAAGTGACGACATTTTCTCCATGTTTCTTGATGTTTTTAATTTAGCAGTTTCATCGAACCTCTCTGACAAATCCACGTTTAAGTAATTAAGTGAAGATATATATATATATATATATATATATATATATATATATATATATATATATATATATATATACATATATATGGGTATCCGAACAAAATCCCTCAATAAAACCTCCTAAGCCGAGGACAAAACAAATATTAAAAGCTGTTCCTTGTAGATCTGTTAGTCCCTTGTGTCCAGATCCTCATCAAATTTTGAGCAGAAATTTGGGGCTGTTTGTTCATAATTAGTTTTGTGACCCAATCTCAGAACTGTTCAACTAACATATTTCACCAAAAATATACGTAATTTCTACGTGTATGAGTTACGTAGAATTCACGTGTATACTACATAGTGTGCCTGCTGGGTATGTTCCATTATTTTAAGTGTTGCCTAAAAAAGTAAAAACTCATTAACATCATATATTCAAATATCAGCATTCAACAGCCGTCTCTCATAAAGCATAACTCAGTAACAGCTGAATAAATGTATTATTTAAACAATAAAGTAAAAACCTTTTATTAAATGCAACATCGACATATTCTAACTCTGCTTTGTAGAATAATTAAAGGAAGAAACTCTTCTCAACAGTTGCATTCAAAATTATCATTTCCATAAAGATGTTTTATAAACAACTAGGGTGCGTTTGCTTAGACCAATGGTATATACTACGAGCACATATTCTCAAATCACAGTTAATATTTTTGGTGTACAATTGTCATAAACCTGACAGTGTAGAACCATAAAAACATGTGCAATACGTACATAAGAGAAACGTTCTAATATTGCTGTTACAGTTAGGAAATTTAACATGACAAAATGTATTCTCTGGTAGACTTCAAAAATATTTTATTGAGAGTATTAGATTGGCATTTCCAATACACAAATCAATGTTTTGATGATAATAATTAATAATATAATAATTACAAAACTTCTATTGCGCCAATATCCTCGAAAACAAACGAGCTCAGTAGCGAACCTAGTATGGGGGTTGTGCAAACTCATAGTCCAGGTACAACGCAATATTCATCAATAAATTATCAGATGGGGTAAAATCTTAGGAAGTATAAGCAATCCTGAAAAGGTGAGTTTTCAAATGGTGACCTAATATTCAAAGGACGTCAAAGACAATCCTTTCCCTAAGGTGTATCTAGATAAGAACTAAATTCCCTGAGTGAAAAATGCGACAGGGTTGTAAGTCATCAGAACATCTTAAGTGATCCATTCTTGTTTGGTGAAGCTGCTTTAGCAATAATCGAGTTCAGTTTCCAGTAAGATAAAGTACCCCTCCTAATATTTGCAGCTGAAACATTATTTTTAGAATTGGATGGCATCTATAAATAGTATGATACTTCCGAACAATTATGAAACAATGTGTATATAGCGACAGTTTCAGAATAGTCATATATTTTCAGAATCATACAGTTCTACAACATTTTGTCATTAGGCCTGCACAACCAAATGGTCTGCCTCTTTCTTTGCCAACCCTAGCAGATTGTCTCAAAAAACAAAGATACTCTACCCACATTATCGGAAAGTGGCATCTGGGTTTCTTTAAGAAATCATATACCCCAATAAACAGGGGATTTGATTCTTGGTAATAATAATAATAATAATAATAACAATAATGCGATATATATCAACTCTATATATCAAAAGTAAAAATGGCTTAGATCGCAGCAGTCGTACTGGTATATACATTTAGATAAGATTGCTTAGATTATGTGGTGCTGTTGTACTCATTAATGTTAATGTGTTTAACAGGATCTTGTATAGTGGTGTGAAACGAACAGGAAACCAGTGCAACTGAGACAAAACCAGTGTTATATGCTACCTTTTGCCAGTGAGTTTGACCAGATATGTAACACATATCTCATCAGAGAGATGGGGTATTATATAACAAAGATACGTCAGTAGAGTACAAGTTAGTAAATTCCTAGGAGTACTGATAGATGAAAAATTGTCAAGGTCTAATTATATTAACGCTGTTTGAAAAAAATGTCTCGAAAAATACTTGCTTGATGTGTTATATTGTGTATTTTTGTTCATTAATATTTCCCTACTTAAGTTACGCATGTGAGATAAGGGGAAAAACATACAAGACTCAATTACATACTTTGGTGCTATTACAAAAGAAGGAAATCGGTAATATTGCCAAAGCTAGTTATTTAGATTATTCCCAACCATTGTGTGTCCAAAATAAGTGTTTGAAATTTTTAGATATTGTAAAATTAAAAACTTTGATTATAATCTATAAAGCCAAAAACAGCATGTTACCTATCAATCAACAATAAATATTCATAACAATAGAAGAAATACATTCATATGGTACCAGGTCTAGTAAAAAAGGGAATTTTAATGTAACATTTTGTAAGATGAAAATAAAGTTAATGTCAATTAGTCAAATGGGTGTTAAATTATTCAACTAGTTTGATGCAAATGTTCGTAATGATAAAATAATTAATATTTAAGCACATAATTAATAAAATGTTCATTTCTGTATATGACTGATACTGATGTTGAGGTATGCCCGTAACTCAGCCTTTGACCTATTGATACTGGCTTGTATTAGTGGCAGACACTGGTGTACACATTCCTTCAAAAGTCATGTAGGCAGTAGATAATGCGTTCGAAGATGTCTCATTAAGCGTAATACCCTATCAATGGCGATATTGGTGAATCAGAAATAATATCATTCGTGATGATTGTTATTTTCCTCATGACAATGCGGCTGGATTTATCTGCCTGGAGTTCAGCAGATGCTAACTGTGGAAGATGTACATTAACATTAATCCCCCGAAGTTCTTTGTTAATTTTAATAGTTTATTAGTATTTGTTCCGCATTATTCTATCTTTGGGGAATAGAAACGCTTTTCTCCTTGAAAAATAGTCTATTCCTACATATTTCAAAGCTAAATAAGTAAGATCGATGTCAGCTTATTTCTGCTTTCCTCCAAACTTTCTTACTAAGGGGGAAAGCAAGTGGAACTTGGTGGGTAATGATACTTTGAATGTCCTTTATTATTGACTTCTACCAGCTGATTAACTGTTCCCTCACATTCACTCGGATGTTGAGACGACTGTAAATCCTCAATAAAGCTACTGGGATAGGTGTCTCATACAGAAGAAGCTCCTACTATGGTGGAGCTCGAATCTCTAGATGTGGCCTTGTATGTGTGTTTCAACATCAAACTTATTATCCGTATGAAAATGTTAAATCACCAAATGTACGAATATGATATGGAATAGTAGCTAGGTTATTTAGGTATATAGACCATTCACCAAAGAATAACTAAGTTATTAACGCCATTTGTATTGAAAGAAGGGGACGATATTTAATAGAAGAACGTAACTTTAGCCTTTCCTACATTTATGGTGAAGTCTATGTTTTCAAAACTATATGTATATTTCTCTTTATTTCTTATTGACTCGTCGTAACATACAGTCCAAATTTATACTCTATGTCAATACCACAACTGCGTCTGCCAATAAAAACACACCTGTTCAAGGTCGCTTTCACAGATAAATAATTAATATCTTTTAAATCACTTACAAGGGGTTTTACAGACATATTATTTGGGTATTATTATATTACATATTATTTATACCGTGCCTTTGAGTGGCTATTTATTAAATATACATTATTATTATTATTATTATTATTTTACGGGGACTATGATTAAACTATGTCGTAAACAAATCATTTATAGGGACCTGATCAGTATCAGTTCCAAGCCACGTTTCAATGAGCGTCAATTCAGTAGTACCTTGTAATATAATATAATCAGCCATGGGAATGGTTTTAGTCTTCAATGATTGAACATGTGAACAACATACTGATATAAGAGCCCCAACCTTCTGATTATCATGTAAAAACTATATAACATGCATGTTCCGATTATTAATAGTCCTTTTCACATTCAGTATTTGTTTTTCAACGCTACAGCTGATTGCTTGATAATATATTATATAATATAACAACGGGGAACACCATTGTATCAATGACCTAATAAAATCAAAAATACAACTACTACTCAAATAATGTTATTTGAACAATGTTAGGTTATTTGGTTGGAGCTGAGGATTACTTCACCCATATGAGAAATGTGACAATATCATATAAACAAACAGTTAAAGTGCTGAGTGGCTTAAACTTCAGACATAACATGGAGGTGGTCAGAAATCAGAATGGTTATGTTTCTTGTTGTTTGTATATTACCAGCAGGTGATATACATATGAATCTAGGCCCTCCTATCATGCAAAATATCCGCTTAGCTACCAGGTACGCTAGGTCCGTCCATAATAAATCAGCCAGTATCACAGACTTGGTAATAGCTAAGAAATGGTATATTCTCGACTTCACTGATACTTACACAATATACTGCTACATCCACATTTAATTACATCTTAGCAAGTTTTGACTTAATACAACACGTTTCTTTATGTACACACATTCATGGTCACTGACTTGATTTACTTGTAAGCCGGTCTGCACCGGGTTATTTCGACATGATAACTGCCACAGGTGGTTTATCGGATCAGTTTACTGTCATATCAAAATTTAAATGTAAGCATAATTAAGTTGACTCAAGTGATTTAAAAGGGGACATAATAAAATATGAACTTACCACCAACCCTAAAGCTGACTTATCACAATTATGTGAACATTACAACACTACATTTAAAACCTTACTTGACCAACACGCACCTGTCAGATCAAAATCCATAAACATTAAACCACCTGCACCATGGATGTCCCCTGAAATTATCAGTGCCAAAGTGAGTCGCCGATATTTAGAACGCATATGGAGGAAATCACGCTAAAACAGGTCTAAATAAACTAAACAGTGCCATTTCTGCAATAGACTCATGAATAAAGCTAAATCTGACTTTTATAGGAACCTGATCTCCAACAACTCTGAGAATTCTCTTCAAATCTAGAAGAGTATAAATAGGATTCTCCATAGCAAGACTTCTGTTTTTCTGCCCGCTCACGATTCCACTAATTCACTCTGCAAATATCTTTCGAAACATTTCAAGAATACCATCAATCAAATTCATGCTTCTTTTCCAGGTTCTGCTTCTTGTTGTAATATTCATTTTCCAGTTGTACATCACCTTTGCATGGTGTTTAAACCAGCCTCATTTACTGAAGTTGATAAGCTGTTATTATCATCCCCTTATAAGTCGTGTGAATTTGATCCAATCTCAACATTTCTGCTACAATCTTATATTCACACACTAACTTATGTAATCACTAAATGTATCACTTAGCTGCGGAGTGTTCCCTTCTCATTCTAAACGTGTCCATTTAATTCCTCTTCTTAAGACGCCATATTTACCAGCAAATGACCTAAACAGTAATAGACCTATTCTATCAGTCATATCTAAAGTATTAGAAAAAGCAATATCCTGTCGTTTGAAGGTTCACTGAAACAGTAATCACCTTTCTGGTGTTTTTCAGTCTGCTTACTAACAATTTCACTCTACTGAAACCGCTCTACTAAAAGTGCATAACAACATAGCGCTAAACATGGACACATGAAATGTAACAGCACTAACACTTTTAGATTTATCTTGAACTTTTGACACCATCGATTATTCGATCTCTCTAGATGGCCTCTCTGTTTGGTATGGCATATTAGATACAGATACCTGGATCCGCTCATTCTTAATAAATAATTTCAATCAATAATTTAAAAAAAATGCAGTTCCTCTATTTTGCTGTGTTCCCCAAGGCTCTGTTCTTGGACCACTAATGTTTACTCTGTATACAACACCACTAAGCTAACTTACTTACAGCCAGAAATTATACCTCATTTATAGGCAGATGATACCCAAGTATACATATGTTTATCTACAGCAGACATTGATCTTTCTCTTAAACAACTTGGTAACTGTCTCAGTGATACATTTAGCTGGATGACAAACAACAAAACCTAGGCTGAATGCCAACAAAACATATTTCATCATTATAGATACATCCAGACACCCCAGCAAACTTACTCGTTTCCTCCCTACGAACATCCTTACTCATAGCATCACACCATCAAACACTCTATGTAATGTAAAGTCTACGTTTGATAGCAATTTTAAATTCAGAAAACCTATTTTTCTGAAATGTCGCTCCTGCTTCTATCAAATTATTGACCTTCGTCGTATTCGGCTCTATTTTTCTTTTTCAGTCACCAAAACCATTGCTACAGTATTCATTAATAGTAGGCTTGTGTACTACAACTCTCTTCTTTCCAGCATTTCGTCTAAGGATATTATAAAACTTCAGTGTATTCAGAACTGCTTAGCTAGGATGTCACACGGTCTCCTCGGTTTTCCCATTCTGTCCTACTTCTAAATTTTTTTCACTTGTTCCCTGGTCAATCTCGCATCATATCAACCTCTGCGCTATTGCCTATAAAACTCTTTTTTCTGGAGAACTTCTATATCTAATTACCATGCTTTCCTTAGCACCCAAGCCCATAGAGCTCAATTCATCTGGTTTTTAGTTGTTGTCTGTTTCCATGGTTAAAGCTGTTAAAGAACTAGTGTCACATACTACCGAACTCATCACTAAGTGGAGTCCGAATAAATGTAATGCATTTCGTAACAAGTCCCCCACCCTTGTACTATGCTAATCGATCAAGCATTGTAATCGGCCTTGATCAGAATACACTTACACACACCGCTGTTAAGTGACTGCCTGGTGCTAAGGTGATCAGTTTGACTGACGAAGTAGAGACACTTCCAGATAAGAGTTATGATAGACTTGTGATAGTGGGGGGGGGGGCGTAACAGTTGTTCCGATACCAAGGTTTTTAATACAGTAGTTAGTGATTTTAAGGTCATCATTAACGCTGAAAAATGCAAAGCCAACATGATAACTATGTCTAGCGTGTGTCCGCAAGGTGATACAGATTTGCAGAAATGCATAGACACTGTCAATGCAACTCTTAAATGTTTTGTGCTGACTTATAACATACCTATGCAGATACATCTGGATTCCTAAAACTATCTGTTGGTACACTCAATGAGGGTTATTATCGATATGACCACATTCATCTGACACTGAAAGATAAGAACAAGCTGGCTACCAAATTGAAGCTGATGATAACGAAACCCCTAATAACGTGGCAACTTTTAGAACTAGTAAATTAACGAAATCCAGAGGACAACCTCCAACCACTAAATCTACATCTGAGATGACGAGAACTGAGGCTAGAAAGACATCGAGGTATATATCAGGACCACAAGACCAAGGTATTTCATGCACTCGAACACCACAAAGGGTCAATAACAGCGAATCACGATGTGCGTATTGCGTCGAGCCACACCACGATACGGATAGATGTCGTCATCATCCCCCTGTCCAGTGCTAAAGTTGTTGCAAGACTAGACATAAATATAAATAATTGATTGTCAGGCCAAGAATAGAGCGACTCTTGTCAGAATCATATTGCCGAAGAAATGTTTAATGCCAATGTTTATGATCTAATTATAGAACTACAAAAAATATAGATTTTTATAGTAAAAATGTAAGAAAGTTAAACTTTGTGCATATAAATGTAACCTTGAAAAATCTCATGATTCACCAACATGTTCAGAATCGCACATTTTAACTGTAATGCTTACTAATTCATTTTAATCTTGATTATCGACATGGTCTAATGTTAGGATTCCTTAAACAGCAAACGATCACTTAAATATGGATAAATTATGATGATTACTAAATAAGCAATAACACATATAAGAATGTGAGCTCATTACTTTGCTTTTATATTGAATTTTATAAATTATTTGCATTAGAATAACATTTATTCTACCCATTTCAGTTACAGAAATATGCCAATAATTTACAAACGAAAGAGCCAAAGGGGATCATACGGCCGTGATGCAATCAGAGAGGCCCTATCAGCGATAAGTTCAGACATCGGACAGAATATAGCAGCAAAGATGGAAGCAAAGACCATTTGGCAACACAGAGACGGCAAGGTGCAGACTCCTGGATATCTTGGTCGTTTAAGCCAGATTTGGAATAGTACGAGAATATATACTAGGTAAACATATACATACTATGGAAACAACTTTGTTTTGCTTCACTTCTATGGACACCAGATGGCTGGCATTTGATTTTGCTGAGAAACTAGAGGAAATACATCACTTTAACACAAGCACCAAACATGCTGGCAAGGACTGGTGGCGTTGGATGTATGAAAAGTGGGGAGATAAGAAAACGTGTAACTGTGCTGTGTACCAATAGTGCAACTGGCTCATACATCCCACCCATGTTTATTTTTACAAGAAATAGAATGGCAGAGGATCTAATGACCAATGCTCCTTCTGGCTTCATCAGTGTTTGCACAGATACTGGCTGGACTGATGATATCACATTCATGAAGTGGATAAAGCATTTTATAATGACTACCAAACATTCTCCACACGAGAAGCATCTCATCATTCTAGAGGCTATCATACCAATCAGGGTCCGACACATGGATGGTGGCTCACAAGGGACAGAGAACCAATTTTTTTTTTTATTGCAATCATCTTCGCCACTACCTACAACAGGAGAGCAACAACGAGAAGGCAGCTAATGGATTCAGAGTATGCGGCTTATAGCCATACAACAAACAAATATTTAATGATGAAGAATGTGACAACTCAGCTGACTACCGATGAAGCACAAACGGTAACCAACACAACAGCCAACCCTTCAACTACTGCCGTCACCACTGTTTGTAAAAGTCAATCCACTGCTACCACATGTGGAGCGATGTCAGTTACCACTATTCCAGCTACCACAACAGCGACCGCTGGTATAACCATTACGTCAATCTCGGCCAAACAACCACCTCCACGACCACTAGCAGGCCTACTTCAAACGTTCCCGCCGTTACCCTGGCGACAAATACCGAGACCAACATCACAATAGGAATCAACGTTGGGGGTTACGATCGCCAAATATACGACCCCGGGATGCAGTTAACAGAGATCCAGGTGCAAATCTGATCAAACCTGTCAAAGCAGTGAAAGGGCTTCAGGGAAAGAGAAAGGCAGAAAGGGCAACGCACCTGATATCATCGCCATTCAATAACATGTTGCAATAAAATAGACAATGGAACAGGGAAGAAAACCGCACAATAGTCGAAGAAAGAAACAGAATCAAAGAAGAAACAGAAGCAAAGAAACGAGAAATAGGACAGTGGCCGTGTTTGGTATGTTTAGATAATACCAGCAAGTCATGCGAGACATAGATACAGATGCAGTAGATGTCACTTATGGGCACACGAAGCTTGTATTCCAGTGATGACTTGGTGGATCAGCCAGAAATATGATTCTGCATGACCATGACATGTAGAGTTGGGAAAATGATAATTAAGGCTACATATATACTATGCATCTGTATATTTTCCCTCTTTTTATACTTTTCGCGGTAGGCTTTGTGTTTACTATTTCTGTGTGTATTCAATAAAATACAAGTTTTTTATAAACAATTGCAATCTGCAATTGCAGTATTATGTTATCTTAATTTTAGCCTAGATTTTGTTTTATCTGAAACTGGAAAGCCGTGTGACTACAATTGCAGCATACAGCTTGGGTAAGACGTTCCCCACTGAGCACCGTACCCCCACAGTTGGGGTAAGACACGCCTATGATAACAAATTTAAAAATAATGTTTTATCTCATTTTCCGTTGGAAGAAATGCAATATTCTTTCAAAGTGTATCCCCAGCATGTATAAGTATCTTATTCCATATTGGTTTATTATATTAAATACGTTTCCGCTGAATTGTGAGTGACAATACTTAATGGGAGCATCTTACCCGACTCTACCCTATATATGCGTCTTCATGATCTGATAAAGTTTTGAACAGATCCACAATACGTAATTACATACACCGAATATAAAAGTGTTTGAAACAAGTACAGTATTTAATTATATATACAAGAAATATAGAAATGTGTTTTACAGACTGATTCGAAAGGCAAAAGCATAATATTATGGAGCTTTATTATATAAATTCATGGGTGATGTATCAAATATATTTTACGTCCTTAAACAAATAATATAGTATGACTTTGTTTAGGTTATAATATATTATATTATTTGCTTTCGACACTGTTGAGTTATCCGTTATGTATCAATATAAACTAAGTTAACATGAAACTGTATTTCTCGATATAATATCTAGTTTCATAATAAGCTTATTTTTATGCGACTACATTATAATAACATATCCACGTCATATCATGAAACATATCTCCAATATCTTAAATGTTCATTTCAGTCCATGTTCAATGTTCCTATTACACACCTTGCTCCTTTTTGGAAACCTTCATTAATTGCTCCTTTAAATAACATTCAATTTACTTATTGATGGGACAAACATATTAGATTTTACTGAAAAAAACACTGGCACAAACCTAAGCTTTCACCTCGGTCTTAATAGTATATCATTTTATTTCCTTATTAAAGTATGCACCCAACATTATGACAACATTAATTTCGGTTCATTGGGTAACACTGAAATACATCATAATGATTACTTCCAGGCCCAGGCTGAAATTTAATTTTCTTTTAATCTTGCAGTTCTACGCCATATGTATTCCAGATGTGAGATTTGAATTCTTCATAAACAGGAGCAACATACTTAGCGAATAAAATAAAAATAAATCAAGTAAAGAACACATCATTGAGACATACAATACAATATATATATATATATATATATATATATATATTAGCAATGCGTTTTACATACGTTTCCACCCTTAAAAGGTGGCTTGACCAGTCTTCTTCATTTTTCTTAAGCATCTACTTTATTCTTCACACACTCTCTGAAAATAACAATAATATCTGAAGTGGCTGGCTAATTGAAATGGGGGAGACTCGCATAATATGTAATTTACAGCTTCACCACGGGAACTAATTCGAAATATATTTACGATTCATGGCATATTCGGTGGAGAAAACGTTGCAAGTTGTCTGATTGGATGAAGAACTCCTCCTACTATAGTGCCATAGCCGGGATTCGAACCTCGGACTTCCAGCACAGCATGACCACAGCCGTGGGTAAATAGTTCCACACTCTATTAATTATGCCAATCGGGCGATATAGCATTTTCCACCACCTTATACCGGGTTTATCTAACTCTCACCCCGTCCACCTCATACAACATGCTGCTCTTCACCTAATTACTATCATCTTTTAGTAACACATGTCAGAGCCACCTGAACTTCACTCACCAATTCAATCCCCATTCTCTTCCTTCACCTGTGCGCCTGTTATTTTATCCAGACACACCACACACCCATCGCGTGATTCTCATGTCTGCATATTTATTCATGGTTCAAGTATCGCTTCCATACACCATTGCACTCCTCACACATGCCACTTACGCCTTCCCTTTTTAACTTTAATGACACATCCTTCCCTTTTCAAAATCCCTGACCAGAAACTTATTTATTTTGATGATCTATGCTTTATTGTTTGTCGCTATCCTCTCCATCAGCTACTCGTTCAGATATATTGCATATAAAAACATTTCCAATTATACATAGCGAATATTGCACACCTGGGCAGCGGTTAGGGAGCCACACACCGCACCATGTGCCCTGCCTTGAATTGCTTCTAACATCCCGTCTACAGGCGAAACATGTCCACTTCCCTGTCCTGTCAACATCAACAGTTACTCTCTGAAACCATCGCCTTTGTTTACTGATGTTAATTTTCAATCCTCTTGGCTCAATGCACTCTTTCAACCTTCTCCTTCAACCCTTCCCCCATGTTCCCAGCGAGCAACACCAAGTCATCTGATTTCATAGCAATTTCTCCCTGGCCTGACATATTAGTGCTTCCTTATTACCCATGAATGATAATGGACGCAAACATTAATCTCTGATGTACTTCCCATCTTCAACTTACACTCTTCACTGTTCCTTTAAGTGGTTATCACCATTCTCCATGGTTAAATAAATCAAGATTTGTTTTAATTTAAAAACAAACTGATTTATTTAAGTTAAATAATTTTGGTTTAAATACTTTTTTATTTAATAGAACTTCTGAATTGAATACTTGCTCCCTATTAAATACACAATTTGGAAGCTTCACCGCATTCTTAGAGGAAATACCTTCAACATCTATAAATGAGGCAACAAAATAGTATTGTAATACTTTTATTGAACAAAAACAATGTTTTCTTACTGTCCCAAACGTTATGTCCTTATGTGCTTACTTGCAAATGTCAAAAAAGTGGACAAATGTTCCTATCGAACTGGACGAATTGCAATCACCCACGCCTTGAATTTTGCCATATATGTGGGAAACTCATGACCCCTCTGTTATGACAACCGTAAACACAACAACAAGTAGGGATCCTGTGCTATGAAAGCAGATTCAACTGCCTTTGTATTTGTTTATCAACCTTGACCAAGTAAATAGTAGAACCGGAAGTTAGCTGTAGGACAGGCTACTAGCGCCCCTAGCGACAATTCATGCGTAATCCGCCATTTTTGAAAGTCTCTCATTGTTACTGCATCCAAAACACGTATTTTGTATCTACCGGAAACTACATCGAAATCAGAACGGACACAAATAATAGTGTATGTTTACATAACGTTCGTGATCGGAATGTATGACTGACTATTACACGGCCCCTTAATTATAATAATATAATAATATGTGACATTTATGTAACGCCCTAATCAGCTATATAGTTGCTCTAAGGCGCTTTACAATATTATTATCCTTGACTCAGACCTGTTTCTACGCAGCACACATCTCAACTCACAAGGGAGCATACAACGCGACCGTTCGGCTACGAGTCCTATGCTCTAACTAACTGCGCTATCACGGCTCGTGGCACGGTGGCATAATATGACAACATTATCAATACAACAAATATCAGTCAAACATTCTTACATACTTAATCAAGAATCTAAAAAAAAAAAAAAAAATATATATATATATATATATATATATATATATATATATATATATATATATATATATATATATATATATATATATATTAGATATCAAAACAACAATTGACTTACAAGCATTTATTGAAATTTGGTAGAATCTGCAGGCAGGACTGTAAAGTATGCATCTAGAATGAGGTAGAGCTTGTGTATTGGGCGACATAAAACACTTGGCCTTAACTACTCTAGGCATAGCACACGAACTTCTTCATCTCGAATTCAACCAAATTCCTTTGCCTTAACTGATTAGGTTCCTCATCTGTTCGCCTTTTATTCCGAATCTTATAATACTCATCCCATGATTGCATTGACTTCGCAACTAATAAACAAACAACCACCCTGTTTAACTTCAGCGAACTAGAGAAGCGTGACACGAGTCAGTCTATTATCTGAGCTGTCTTCGATAACACTGATGCATAGGTATCCCTCTTCACTTCTGGATCTCCTACAGGAATGGAGATAGCCGACTAGAACGAAATATCGTCCCAAATCTGAGTAAATACTATGATCTATTCGAACCTAATCCTTATACGTTTCCATTCATCACTAAGTGAACGTTCAATCACGCCTAATTTAGAATCCCTAAGTATATGCTGTTAGGTGTGGTGTGATCAAAATTCCAAATTCAAATATTTTATTTGGCAACTTAATATAGTATAAACATAAATTTAATTTTATAAAAGTACATTACGTATATATGTTGCCTGGTGTTATTTGACCAATTGCCTGTCTTCCAGTAACACCATCGCTAATGCTGGTTTGAATCGGCGCGTTGTTTTTTGTTTTTCAGTTTCATATTTGAAGTAAAAATCGGTTTCGCTGGACCAGCATGCATATCATAAGAGACATCATAATATGCTTATATATATATATATATATATATATATATATATATATATATATATATATATATATAATATATATATATAAAATTTATCACACATATACATATACACATATATATACATGCCTACACATACATATACACAAACATACATGCAAATATACACATACAAACAAACATATATATATATATATATATATATATATATATATATATATAAAATCAAAACATACCGGTACATACACACTAGGCTTGAGTCAGTTATTATATCATATTAAAATATCTATTCGCAAAGTAGTCACTATTCACATATAAAATTCAACCAAATTTGGTCGAAGACTCATGCAAATTATAATTTCAATACGTAACATTTTATATTGGAAAACATTGCTGACATATTTTGTTTATACAGGTAACATGATTTTCATAATCATTCATTAGTATACATTTAATATGCTTCTTGAAAAATAATTCTCTTATGATTTTGTGAAGACCCGCATCTAACTAAAAGAGATGTGTATGTGGTTCTTGGTTTAGTATAGTGTGTTAATTTGGATTGTCTTGTCAGTGGTTTTTCAGTGGACGAGAGGAAAGAAGATGATGCACCTGCTAATGCTAGCGATTGAGAAGTGTTCAAATTTCCATTTTCAAAACATAATGTTGTGTGTGATAATAACACACACACACACACACACACACACACACACACACATACATACATATATATATATATATATATATATATATATATATATATAATATATATAATGTGATTTGTTAATAATTAGTAATAAATATATGAGTCAACAGCCCAAGCTATACAAATTGTGTGCACTACATAGTTTACTGCTGTTTACTTTTGCAAATGTGTTTGAATGGAATATTTGTAATTAATTATTCCTGTGAAAATGAAGTTATGTCTCATAGAAATGTGTGTTATCAACCTCAAGTAATGGTACCTACAGTTACGTGTAGTTGTGAATGTCACATAAAATATTAACATTGACATTTAACTGACCTTTATTCATTAGTGCTATTTTGTACTCACTGTTCGTTTCTCAAAGACATTTTGGCTAATGGTACCAGCAGTTAGGTAGAATGTGCAATTAAATTAAATTGGGATCTAGGTATTTAACTGACCTCTGTTCAAGGTCATAAAATTCTTACATTACAGGGAAATGGAACTAACATATCAGGAGAGCTCTTTTTTCATTTGTTATGGATATATAATAAGATTATTACAATGTATGTACATTTATTGTGACATTTAAATGTTATCTTGTTACTCTCTGGTGTTATTGATATTAAATGTTTCCAAAAACTCTTATTTTGTGGATATATTGTGAAATACTCAAACTTATCTGGTCAACTTTTTGAGTATATTTATATACAACTGATATGTATTGTATGTTTATATCTTGCGTAGGTGTATTAATTTGTATTTAAATTCTCCATTCTTTCAATTTAGACAGGTGATGTACCTCGTAGATTAGATTTAGTCTGTCTTAAGTTTCACCTTAACATTGTTGATAATACGATTTAGGAAGTTGTATTTTATTAAATAAATTGTAATTTATTGTGATATTATAGCATGAATTTTACCTGGAAATCAATATGAATTTTACGTGGAAATCAATATGTAATTTCTACGTTAGAAATTTACAGGTACTTTTCAGGTGTAAATTTGGACGTAGATTTCAAGTAGAAAAAATACGTAGAGTTCACGTAGAAGAAATACGTAGATTTAACTAACATAGTTCACCAACAATATACATAATTTCTACGTGTATGAGTTACGTAGAATTCATGTGTATACTACGTAGTGTGCCTGCTGGGTATATTCCATTATTTTAAGCGTTGTCTAAAAAAGTAAAACTCATTAACATCATATATTCAAATATCAGCATTCAACAGCCGTCTCTCATGAAGCATAACTCAGTAACAGCTGAATAAATTTATTATTCAAACAATAAAGTAAACACCTTTTATTAAATGCAACATCGACATATTCTTACTCTGCTGTGTACACTAAATAAAGGAAGAAAATCTTCTCAACAGTTGCATTCAAAATTATCATCTCCATAAAGATGTTCTATAAACAACTAGAGTCCGCTTGATTAAACCAATGGTATATACGACGAGCACAGATTCTCAAATCACAGTTAATTTTATTCGTGTACAATTGTCATAAACCTGACATTGTAGAACCATAAAAACGTGTGCAACACGTACATAAGATAAACGTTCTAATATTGCTGTTACAGTTAGGAAATTTAGACATGACAAAATTTATTCTCTGGTAGACTTCAACATTCTGGTAGACTTCAACGTATAATTTAATTTCAAAAACCCCATTAAGTTAG
>JAODUP010002788.1:5000-15252 GCA_025642065.1 Paralvinella palmiformis | reverse complement strand
GTATCTATATATATCGTATTACACTTTGGCTAAAAAAACTATTTATTGTCTTTTTCTATCAAATTGCCTTAAATCACGTAACACCTCGAAGCTTCAGATACTATAAATAGACTTGAGTAAGAAGCTTTTAAAAGCATGTAGAAAGGATTTATACCAGAGTCGGTGCCATTTGTAACACACTGCCGTGCATCAATTCCTTTTTATCCTGGTTCTCAGCTCTTTAATGTATCTGGGTTGATACATGGGTGCATTTCGTGTTATTCTGCGTTTTCTTTTCCCCCCCCCCCCAAGATACTAAAATATACGATCTTAACATCTTTCTTTTTCACTCCCATTACATTTTCTAGTAGAATCTTCATACGGCGAGTAAATGACAAACAGCTTAATTAAGTATAATCGTGAATCCAATCAAACAACATTCCATCTAAATATTTGAAGTAACACTGGATTGATCCAAGACAAAATGGTATATAAGACGGGGAAATGATGATCATAGTGATGATAATGAGGAAGGTGATAGTGTTGAAGAATATCGCATCCATAATACTAATAATTATTTTTATTATTATATATTACTAATAATAATAATTATTATTATATATTATAATAAGTAATGTTATTATTCTTTTTTTATTATTTATATATATATATATATATATATATATATATATATATATATATATATATATATATATATATATATATATATATATATATATATATGGTTGTTGATGCCAACAGATGAAATATTTATAAATAACAAGTTTGTGCAAACATCACTTTTTATGATTATAGCCTGATTAGATTTATTCTTATAGGAATGTTATAGGAATAAATATGTTAAAGAAACCCCATATAGTGTGCAATTTAATGCTGTCCCATGAATACTAATTCTTAGAGGAAAAGAAAACTGTAATTGACTGCATATATTGACAAGACATTGCCTTAGATTAACAAAGTAAATATCCTAATCCAACTCTCTGGCGCTTCCATGGTTCAAAACCCGATTCCCAAAAATCATGTCCTAACTGTTTTATTATTTTCTTAACCGATATAGCAGCCTTTTGTGGATATTTCAAATCAGATGTACTCCATATAATGACTATAATTTGCGTAAATCTACTCGGGGTTATAAATTGTGATGATTTGCCGTTGATTACTAATACGGCTACGTTTATATATGTGAGGGATAGGCTGGTATACATATATTTGTACATATACATATACAGAAATAGGTAGAGATACTGGTAAAATAAATATACAGGTCAATGCACATATATATACTTAATATACGATCCCATTTTAACAAGATGACGATGACTGCTAAATAAGAAAGTTATTCCCCTGTAAAGACGGGTAACCTAAAATATTGACTGTAACACATACACACACACACATACACACACACATAAGTGTTTGGCCTGGTTATCCAGCATTTAAATGACTGTAGCAGACACAGTACGCTCTTAACGCATGTACTCCTGACTCAGGAATAGAAACACTGCATCGCATCTCGAGCGGTGGTATTGGACACAGCTCGTGTGGTTGGTGTGTTTTATATAACAAGTTTAGTTGTATATATAATTCACCTTAGTTGTTTGTGGGAATAGAATTATCTTTCCTAGGTCCAGTTATGTCCAGTCTGTACTATGACATTCAAGGCTAATTTAGTCTCCTTGTCATTAATAAAACCCTATATTATAATTATAGTTTGTATAGCAGACATTAGGTCTGATTTAAATGTTAAATATAAAGGCAATTCCGCCATAACGGTCTGCTAAAGCGCCGATATAAATTGTTATAATAATGACGAGTAGGTCATAGTGTTTATTGGATTTGTATGTTTATGAGGTATTTGACCCTCCAGCAAATATCACAAGGCATATTATGCTGCGGTTGAGAAAGTTCCGTTTTCTATGCGTGGAGACCATATTTCCCGGTCCCTGCATTCAAGAAAAGTTGATCTAGAGCTGTATAATCCATGTACTATTTGCGTCTTTGGAGGCACGCCGTTTAGGTGTTTGGCCTGGTTATCCAGCATTTAAATGACTGTAGCAGGCACAGTACGCTCTTAAAGCATTATAAGTACTCCTGACTCAGGAATAGAAACACTGCATCGCATCTCGAGCGGTGGCATTGGACACAGTTCGCGCGGTGGTGTGTTTTATAACAAGTTTATTTGTATATATAATTCACCTTGGTTGTATGTGGGAATAGATTTATCTTTCCTAGGTCCAGTTATGTCCAGTTTGTACTATGACATTCAAGATTAGCTCTAATCTGCTTGTCATAAATAACATTTAAGAACTACAATAGTTAGAATAGCATAAATTAGGTCAGGTTTAAAAATGATAGCATAGTTCAAACAGTACGGAAGCTATGACGCGCTATTACGGTCTGCTTCAGCGCAGATGTCAGTATTTTAATAGTAATTAAGATAAACAGTTTTAATAGTAGTCGCTTCATGACGCCTGCCCGTTGTAAAAACTGATCTTTGAAGACAGTGACAATTGGGTTATATGGTTTATATAATATTGCTTTGAAGAAAGATACAGCAATTGAAAAATAGCTATAAATAGGGCTGCTTAGATAATTAAGCTAAACATTCTCACTACTGCCGTGATCTGACTTGGGTGTTTTACACCCAAACTCCACGGCTGTAGGTGATTCATATTTTGATTTTGCTTGGCGGCTTAGGGACTGGTGAGACATTACACATGTCTCAGCAAGAAAAGTCGCCACTCTGGATTCAGTCCCCCTGAAGAAACGTCCAGAGTTTGAATTCACGGTTCGAGATTATCTGTGCCTGTGCCTTATTATACACAGCTAAAACACACACTCACGCACTCACACACGCACACACACACACACATACACACACATACACAAACATACAAACATACACACACACACTAACACAAATACCTGCACTTACATATACACACAAACACACACCAGACGTACGCATAAACACCCATTTCACATGTGGATACACACTCACACGCCAAACCAAAGCACACACACACATGACTAACAACTTATCTCCATAGGAACACCCTTAAGGTCATTTCAAAACGTCATTTATGATAATAAACCATAGAGATCCTTGTCACGCTACTGATAAAGTAAATACCATATTACCTCTCTCAGAGACTTTACTAATGGTCACATGTATTGTTTGTGTGGCCACAGGAAGGAACCAATAGCCTTGTACACCAGGTCTATGTGCCGAAAGGTGTCGCTTCTAATTAAAGTTTAATGCCAACGTGATTAATAACAACAATGGTTTGCCGTGAAAATTAACCAATTATGTGGCTAGAGATCAGATTTGGCCCGCATGGCTGCTTTTAGATCATACCTCGCAGTATTCCCATCCAACTTACAGCTTCGACATGCTATACATTTTCACACGTAGACGTTTCCTTTAAAATATATCCAGTGACAAGATAGAGCGTTAACACAGGAAATACCAGATCACAACTACCATTTCAGGATAAGAGAGAGGGAGAGTGAAAATCAATATTTTTGCAGTGGGATATATGCTCGAAGAGCTACTCCTTGGCAAGCTGGAATAATTACGACAAGGATTGTTATATTTTTCAGAGGAATGAAATATTACACATGTAGTTAATAACTGAGGTCTGAACCAGCGACTCAGACATCTGAATTCAACGCGCAGCAACATTATACCACAAGCACGATCATATTACGACCCACAAGCACGAACGAATTAGAGACGTAATATCTAGCATTTGCTGGCCGACTCCTGTGCGACTTGTATCTGTGTTCTCTGCATGTCTGGCCACAGTAAATGGCTTATGGCTATTGATGATAGGTACATTCTTATTCATAAAAAAATGTGATTGTTGATGAAATATTAATACTTATATCATTTATAATGCAACGAGGTCCAGATTTATTGGGTGTGTGAAAAACATATATCAATTTCCAATTTATCCCTCAACAAAGTATGTTTATTGACCTCTCAGCCCGAACCTTCATTCAATTCATTGCATATTCACAGTATTTTCCCTCCTCAAGTTGTATAATAGTTTCTATTGATCTCGTACATCGAATGATTTCATGATGAAATC
Source organism: Paralvinella palmiformis (assembly GCA_025642065.1). Classification (NCBI taxonomy): domain Eukaryota; kingdom Metazoa; phylum Annelida; class Polychaeta; order Terebellida; family Alvinellidae; genus Paralvinella; species Paralvinella palmiformis. Next base: position 11,158 of record JAODUP010002788.1, on the reverse strand, counting down.
CACACACAGACAACTGTCAATCACAATCCACTGGATGACAATATTGATAAAAACAATCGCCGTGGCACAATAAATCCTAACACCTATCATAAGCATGAACCTAGTAATAAACCTAAGCTATACCTGTATCCATATTAATCAAACTTAAGCTTATCATGGTACGTTTTAGTTGAATGGAGTTACATATCTTTCTTATGGTCTCGGTGTCGATGTCAGTGCTATATGCCTGTATATCTGAAAGTCAATTCAGCTTTTGTCTCTAAGACTCTACCTTGTCCATATCTACCTTTTTCGAGTATTAGACTCCGCTGTAGCACAATAGTTAGAATTTTCTGCTGCAAACATGAAGCTGTGGAATCGAATCCGACTAACTTGTTCCACAGCCTGGGAGCTGATGCTGGGAAGGATCTCTCTCCGTACATTATTGGTCCCTCAAAAGTGAATAGGACTCTGATAGGATCATTCTCACTGGCAAATATTTTTCGATCAGATCGCTTAGATACACTAGTACTTTGAATGGAAGAAACAGGATCTTGTACATTGATCTGAAATGTACAAGAAGATCTCCCCTAAGCCATCGATCCCAGTGTGTATGTATGTGTGAAAATAGATATATGTATTTTTTGGTGTATGTGTTTTCAAGTGCATAACCCATGGTTAAGACTCGTGCTGCGACTCGTGCTTTTTTAGTTTTTGTCCCTACTCCTAAGTCATAAAATACAAGTAACATAGTTTATTTCCACCACCATTTGAAAACTCACCTTTTTAGACTCGCTTATCCTTTCCAAATTTCCTTGCCATCTGATCATTGTTGATTGACTTTGCACCAACCCCTAAAATTTTCCCAACCCTTTGTTCAGGTGCCCAACTGAGCTCGTTTTGGGGTTTGGGTTAAAATTTTGAAATTTAAAATTTAAAGGGTTATTTTAAAAATAGGGGTTATTATTATATATTATTTTTAATTTTAAAATTTTTTATATTTTTTTTTTCATGTGTGTTTGTGTGTGTGAGTGTGTGTATATGTGTGTGTGTGCGTGCGTGCAGGGCGCATGCGTTCGTGCGTGCATGCGTGTGTGTTTACATCTAAACGTTTTTGGTGAAAAGAAATTCCATTTTACAAAGATAAAACTATACTAATTTTTGTGAAACATGGTTTACTTTTAGCAGATAAGACAAACAAATTATAAATATGATTTAGATAAGGTCTTAACCCGAAAATACTTAAATCAGAACATATTCATATAATTTTTGTTAATAATAGATCTGACAAAGCAGGTACATTTTGGACGAAAGACACCTCCATGTCTCATCTTTTAGCTGTCTCTTTGACATCCACAACAATTTAGTGGTTAAGTTTTATATAACGTGAAGTCCATTGTCACCAAAAACGTCAACTTTCACGTGTTGCCCAATTAAGAAATAACTGAAGATTATCCATCTTCATCGGATTAACAAACACAGAGTAAACATAATACTACTCATGCCCTGTAATGGGTTACATTTCTCACTCAGAGAAGTAGGCTTTCTCTGTCTGTTCATGAATAGGCAAAGAGTTAAATTATTCATAAACAGGTAATTGAAAAAGATATTACTAACGACTGTAGGAATTCACAATATCACAAAACTAACAAGTTCTTTTCAGCTTATACAGGTTTTACACTTCACGTGTAAATAAAACATATTTAAATTTTGTTTTAAGCTTTAATATTTTCACGAATGACCATTTATCATTCAGGTGTTACCCTATGAAATATTTATTTCAAAATTTCAGGGATCACAAAAGTAATACAGTTACACTATTTTATAGTGTTTAAGTATGTGTGACGGGTGATTAAGTGACCGAATGAGTAAATAGGTGAGTGATTAAATAAGCATGTAGGAGAATTAGTAAGTGTTTGAGTGAGAGAGAGAGTGAGTGAGTGAGCGAGCAAGCGAGTAAATGAGTGCGTAAGTGCGTGAGTGCGTGAGTGCGTGAGTGCGTGAATGCGTGTGTGAGTTTGTGAGTTTGTGAGTGTGTGAGTTTGTGAGTGTGTGAGTAAGTGAGTTTATGAGTGAGTGAGTTTATGAGTGAGTGAGTTTATGAGTGAGTGAGTTTATGAGTGAGTGAGTTTATGAGTGAGTGAGTTTATGAGCGAGTGAGTTTATGAGCGAGTGAGTTTATGAGCGAGTGAGTTTATGAGCGAGTTGATGAGTGAGCGAGTTTATGAGTGAGTTGATGAGTGAGTTGATGAGTGAGTTGATGAGTGAGTTGATGAGTGAGTTGATGAGTGAGTTGATGAGTGAGTTGATGAGTGAGTTGGATGAGGTTTTGTTTATAAGTGAAAATTTTTGGGGAGTTTATGGGTGAGTTTATGGGTGAGTTTATGGGTGAGGGTTTTTGAGTGAGTTTTGGGGAGTTTATGGGTGGGTTTTGGTGAGTTTATGAGTGAGTTTATGTGAGTTTATGGGGAAATTTATGGTGGTTTTGGGGGTGAGTGGTGGTGGGGAAAAAGGGGGTTACGGTGGTGGTGGTGGTGGTGGTGGTGGTGGTGGTGGTTGGGGGTGGTGGTGAGTTTAGAGGAAAAGGTGAGTGGTGGTGGTGGTAGTGGGGGTGAGGGTGGGGGGTAGTAGGAGTAAGGGGGTGGTGGTGGTGGTGGTGGTGGTGGTGAGTGGTGGTGGTGGTGGTGGTGGTGGGGAGGGGGTGGTGGTGGTGGTGGTAGTGGTGAAGGGGGGGTGATAAAAAGGTGGGAGAGTAAGGGGGCAATGCCATATATTTAAATATGAAATAAATGATTTCATAATACATTTAAAAAAGGTGACTTATTCTTCTTTAATAGAAATTCCGTTATCTATTTTATTCTTACTCCAGCCAATTATATATATTCATTGTGTGATGTAGATTCATTACAAATAACTGTAGATTCACCAGATTTTGCAAAATATATTAATTCATATCGTTTTCTGAAATTGTTGTCTATACAGATTAACTCAAAGTACTTTTCTTGTATACCGAAAAGAGAAGAATACATGGGTTTCTCATAAACTGTCAATACCTGCTGTTATTATGACATGTGACATCAAAATGGAGGTTAGCGATCGCCTGAAATAACTCACTCAATCACTGATGCACTCGCTACCATGTAAGAGAGTACCATTTTTATAAATCGACAAGGACATCTCTCATCGCTTCAGGATCATATGTCGGGTATCAAGTGCAACGTACTTTTACCAAACCCAATTTTCCAATTATCCTTATCTATTGACCGTCATACTACTATCTGATAAAGCTCACATCTGTCTTAGGATTACAAAATCTTTGTCTACATCATTATAAACAACCCCGTTAATAACAACAACAGCAACAACAACAATAACAACACGCTCACCTGGGTTTCTCGGACTCCTAAAAAATGATAGATAACACATACGTCTATAATCTACTTTGTGCCATCTTCTTATTGTTGTTTAAGCCATTGATGACTTCGTTTATTTATAGTTCAGTCCACTTCAGTTAGACTAGACAGTGTTCACACTTGGAATGTTTGGCCGAGGGACATCTACCAAGGGAAACAAACCTTATAAAGATAGAGTTTAATCCATAATCTGGCAATTTGCAAAACCACTGCGCCTTTAATATGCTGTGTGTTCTTAAAAGTATTAGTTCCTTGTAACTGTGACGTCTTTCTTTGTTAATGTGGACCTATCAGTATTTGCTGTTAAATCTAAATCACAAAAGGTAACCGTATTCCTTCCTTTTTCCATTAATTTTCAGAAATAATTCACATATACAGGATGCGTCCTATTAATGTGTTTATTCTTTCCATCTGTGTCACTTAATGATCAACAAACAAAACAAACCCATTAATTTACTTCGATTAATTAGTGTTTTCATTTATCCGTCGCCATGGACACAACTGGAGCATATAACCGAGAGCTGGACAACTGTTGGTAACAATGGAATCTGAACCTTAACCCGGACACCTATATAACAATGCACCACTACATTTCCTTCATAGTTGTCAATAATGGTAAATATAATAATTTGAAATAAATAAACAAAATTTATTTAACAAATTTATATTAAACGCCGAGTTTTTCTTTTATTTACAATCAAGTGAAATTATTAATTATATTTTATAATAATTACGACCAAATGTAATAGTTTTTTACCAGCTTACTATTAGCATCTCGTTTGCTTTTCGTGTACATCAGAGGGTAATTAGAAGCAAAATAATTAATGCCTTTTACAGTAAAAAAACAGCAATGTTCATATTGTAGGTGTAGTCATTCCTGTGATATACTCGCGGTGATATAAATATGACGTCAGAAATTTGCTGTTATGAAACACCAGAAGTTAACAAGCGGCTGAAAATTATTTATCTTTGTCTGATCATCAGCATGAGTAGTCACTCTTATGAAAAGAGTCTACTGTAAACGATGTTGTTTCTGAGAGAGAGAGAGAGAGAGAGAGAGAGGGAGAGAGAGAGAGAGAGAGCGAGAGAGCGAGAGAGAGGAGAGAGAGAGAGAGAGAGAGCGAGAGAGAGAGAGAGAGGAGAGCGAGAAGAGAGGAGAGGAGAGAGAGAGCAAACACAGCTGCAGTGACATGTACACAGCGTGACGTGGGCTCGGCAACAATAATATATGCGTAATATACTCAATCAATAAACCAAAAATCAAATATCTGCTCAGGTACCAATAACATAAATCTTTACAGTCCAATAGTTATTGTCAAAGTCAACATATTTAGAGAAAGGATACTTTAGCAAAACCAGTAATAATACGTCTAATTCAAAAACAAATTACATTAACCCATATGTGATCGATAAATAAAACACATTTCTCTTCGACCAAGAAATATCCCATTTTATGGAGAATGGATTTAGTGTAGAATGCGACACGCTGTGATAGGTGATATAGCTGGTTATCTATCTCGACAAAAACTGAAATAATAGACACTCTATGTGGTTCAGCGTGCTTTGACGTCATTAACCTTGAGGATATATTCTATCCATCGGATTCAATTCATCCAGGACGAAGCAAAACATATTAGTACTGATCAAGGACGATATGACGACAACCACCTTTATTAGATAGAATAAGTCCTTTAATCCAGGTATGGATCTGTGAAAATGTTCAGCCTTGACCTTTCTTCCATCATATATTGAAGCCTTTCTTTGTTAAAGAAATTAGCTGAGAGTGACAAGATGTACCCTGTGCGGGTGTGCGTGTATGTGTGTGTGCGCTTGGGCGGGGGGGGGGTATGGGTGTGTGTTTGAAGTGGTTAGGCGGCCAAACTTCCATTCACTTCCAAAGTAAATAAAAGCCTCAGTGGGACCTCTCGTTGTGGTTGGTGAACAAGCCCTAAGGCGGCGTCATGGTAAACTAACAACATGAGATGTAGCAAAGTCGGTGGAAAAGTGGTTATGGCACAGTATGTTTGGTGCCTAACTGTAATAACCACACAGGAACAGCAACGGGAATATATGTTTCTCTCATCCCCAAAACAAGATAACAGGTAATCAGAACATAATCATCAAATAACTGTATTCCAAGCACATCTACTAGTGGGCGAAAATATGATTATGTTTGGCACCTTGCTTTCTTTGACAGCCGAGTTATTTTAGATAATTATCCAAAAGTATTATTTTGTTGATACATTTGAACAAATTAGTCACTTCTATAGGTGTGTCAGTGACAAAGGCATTTGACAATGGTGTTATTAACAACTGTATGCTATTATTATTATATTAAATTTATGGAATTGTATTTCTATTTTACAGATGCAATGCTTGGATCCAGAATATCAGGAGAACGCACTTACTGGGGAGAAAGTCAAGTGATAAGAAGCACTGTTAAAGTCTGTGCCATTCATTTTGAGGATAATCAATTCAAGTATCTAAAAGAAATGTATCTACAAGTATTTTGTTAAAAATAACAGAAGGGAAAGATGGACTGATAGTCAAAGGCGCATACCATAAATGAAATACATGTCTACATGACTTATGCTTTATATTTATTGTATCTACAACGAGAAAAATAAACTAGTAAGTCATAAAATACTTGCCATATTGTTTAATATAAATTTGTTCTCCTTATTTTGTTGCAAGAATATTGGCGGTAACATTTGTAATCACCTTCGTTTTCAGAAATTGTCTGAACATGAATACTGTTCATACACT
>JAODUP010000278.1:682500-760000 GCA_025642065.1 Paralvinella palmiformis | reverse complement strand
ATTATTGTTCTTATATTAAACACACCTATGTTATCATCATCATATCTGCCACCAATGACAACAACAACTCTCCCTTCTACTAAAACAACAACCAATATAATAATGTGATACAAAAACCAAAATGATATGTCAATTAGTGTCATTACCAGAAGACTTTATAAAGTGAATGATTGTTTTGTTTAGAGACTATACGGTTCACACCTAGGACACATGGACAATAAGACGTTCAGACTGAAGCCTTTAACAATAGATGAAACATCCCCTATACACACTATGCACTGTGACATTGTAAAAATGTGCCTTGATCCTACCACCTGGGCACGCATAGCTCAGTACACTAACAACGGCACCTTGGACTCGTTGAAACAATCTACCATTTTCCAGTATTATGGTGCTATAGTACTCAGAACCATAGTAACTATTATTACTGTCAAAGACCAATGTGTTTTGTGATTTGTTTTAAATATTCATCAACTATAATGTGATATTACATTTTAAGCCTTCATTAGGGAAGATACATTTACTCAAATATCAATGTTATTCCTAATAAAGATTTTTATGTTACCTTATAACAAAAGATTTAGGTCATATCTTAATATTTTTGTTCTGTTGTTATTGTACTTTTGTAACGATTTTGTTACCAGATGATCGATGTCAACCAATGATGTTGATAGTAATAAGTGCTTTAAACAATTATTACACTCATTTAAATAAGAATAAAAGACATCAAGATTAAAATAATATAGATTTATATCATAACTGATGATCATTTACGTTTTGGTTGACACCTAAGGATGATCAAAGTTATCATCTAAAGTCTGTAGTTTTTGTATATAAGATCTGTGTCCCAGTATCATATATTTATCTCCGGCTACAGACAAAAGTCATGACAATATCCAGATGAGAATAAAATATTGAAGAGTCGTGTAATAATAGATCATTGTACTTTGTCAGGTGGCTTCTAGCTGGATAAAGTATACCCTGTTATGATACCTCCTGTCTCCTCTCTTCCTCTCTCTATCTCTCTCTCTTTCCCTAGCTATAAATATATATATGTGTGTGTGTGTGTGTTTGTGTGTGTGTGTATATATATATATATATATATATATATATATATATATATATATATATATATATATATATATATATATATATATATATATATATATATATATATATAAAGCTTTGATATTATATACCTGATGGACGTTCAGTTTGACCAGCCGTCATCTTATGACGTGATATCCCTACAGACTATAGCTTACCAATGACAGCTTATTACGTTCTGTTTAAGAAATGAGAAGTCTTCCGGCAACAAAAATTGAAATCGAGCCCTTCGGGGTTCAAATTAAGGGTCATCCATCATAATTTCCCAGAGTTAGTCCATCATCCGTCCTATCATCGGTAACCAATCAAACCTGTGTGTAACAGAATGAGTAACTGACCAAAACAGGTCTGATATCTCTTTTGCCTTAATTGTTGTTTCTCAGCATGGGTAAAATGGTAAATGGTGTAATGTTGTATAATATGAATATATGGGAAAACATGCAACAAATATAGGAACAAATATGGATTGTAAAAACAGTAATTACTTTAATGCCACAAATACTGCTGCTTGTGCTACTACTTATCCTACAACTACTACTGCTGTTACTACTACTACTACTACTACTACTACTACTACTAATACTACTACTACTATTATTATTACTACTACTACTACTACTATTACTAATCCTACTACTATTACTACTACTACTACTATCTACTACTATTACTACTACTACTATACTACTCTATTACTACTACTACTACTATTATACTACTACTATTATTACTACTACTACTACTATTAATAATCCTACTACTATTACTACTACTACTACTACTATTACTACTACTACTATTATTATTACTGCTACTACTACTACTACTACTACTACTATTAGTACTAATTTGTTTTAAATACTACTTATATTAGTACTATTACTAGTAGTAGTATTAGTTGTTGTAGTAGTAGTATTAATAGCAACAAAACCAACAAGAGCAAAAAGGACAATGATGGCATTTGCCTAGCACTATACTCACTCGTGACAGGTGAACAAAGGCTCTTGACGTCTGAATATAAATTGTGAGGATATAAAATAACTTTGGAAAACCTTGTTATGGAAATTTATTTATTTTTACACCTTTTATGTTTTTAGATTAATTGGACCTTAGTGAATGGTGATTTTGGGAAATATGTTTCATAACAAATTCTTTTTACTGCGTTGGAAACGGACACTGTTTTTGTTAGTTTGTGATCTAATAGTGTGTGATAATCTGTCTACTAACTCTTCCAGTTTTCTCTGGATATAATTCACAAATTTGTATTGTGATCTGTTATGAAACGATAATCAAACTAGGTAGTACAATACAAGTGTCATATGATATATTTGATATATTTATATGAGGTGAGTGACACAGTTCTGTCAGTTAAAAGTGAACTATTGCTATATTTAGATTCTCATATAGCAATGTATATCCATGTAACATTGTCGGAAGTTCGGATTTGATAATAATATGTCCTTGATATAATATATTTCCATCGTAATTGTATTGTCCAGACTTATAGAAACTTTCTCCACCAGTGGTAAATTACCTATTGCGGTCATTTTGTTCGACAGCTGCTATAAGGTGAAAATGATTATAATCGCGCAATGTCGGTTGCTTTTGAATATGTTTGAGCTTTGATATAGAAAAGAACAAGAATCAATAATTGGTGATATCCTAACCAAATCTCTTGTCGGCTTCATCCACAGGCATACTTGAATAACACCAGCGTAACTGTGATGACGTAGGTTCTACCGTGTCACGATCTCACAGAATAAAGAGCCTAAAACAGATCGTTAAGACATACTGTTGTTGATACAAACATATGATGATGTTTCGTTGCGTTTCTTTCGATATGGAACTTTTCATTGAGATAACAATGAAACAAAGTGATTCTCTCTTCTAAACCTCGAACATAACATCAGTATCAGAAATTATCGTTTGTTTAAATGTTAAATCCAAAGTATATTCGCTCTGACCTTGTTAGAAATATTAGTAATGTTATACATTCATGAAGAAATTACATTTGCTAATTCCTGTTTCCAAATAAATGCTCGAAAAACGGCAACCGTTTGTTCCTGTATCCGATTCTCACATCAGTATCCGCAGTGATATCACTTGTTTCATTGTTATTGTAACATGAATTTCTGCTAACTGAATTGTTAGCAATTCATAAGAAGACATTATTCGAAATAGATTTAACAAAATGACCATCGTTTGTTCGTGTATAAGATTCTTGGTTAGTTTAAAATGTGTTTTATGTTCGATGCCGTATTCCGTTATTTTGGTTAAATAATAGTTTATTTTGCCTAAAATTACTTTATTATTTATGGTTTATTGTTATCTGTATTATTCACGGGGAATGGGGTATAGTATCCTTGATCACGTTTTCTGAATACTCCTCGGTCGGCTTACAACTTGTTTAATTAGAATGGAACATTTGATTTAGGCCAATGTCCACTTGGGGGCATGCTTGTTCATTGATATTTTGGATACCAGTTTTAAGAGCACCGACTGACTGAATAGTATTATTTAACACAAAATAAGATACTTATACGTACTGAAATAAAGAACACAATATAGGGTGTACATCATTGTGTCTGCTACCACTGAAAGGAATAGTGGATGATCCCAGAACGGTTACCATTAAAGCGGGGAAGACTTCGGTAAGACAATAATGGAGCCCGGAACAACAACAGAATGGCCTCACTGGTGATGAAACTATCCGGTGTGTCATCCTTTCCTATAAAGTCCGCCATATGTTTCTAACAAATGTCAAGTTATCCAGATGTGTCGACAATTCGTCATAAACATGGTGTTTTAGTCCATTTGCTTTGGATAATACAGGTCGGTATATAACACATAGTCTAGATAGTACAAGATACATAAGTACATCAGCAATAATCGTGGAAATTATAGTGAAAGTATTATTTGAACACATACAATTACTGAAAAGCGCTCTAAATATGACTGTAAGCTTTTGTCACTGATTAACGATCTTAAAGTGTGACTCGGTTTCAACCAAAGACAATGCTGAAGCTGTTATTTTTGTTGTATTCGAACAAAGGAATCGAAGTGCGGTTTGTTATGATTAATTACCTTCTTCCCGAGTATCCAAAATAATAAATTTTGAAATTTGAATCTGCTTAAATGGAGGATATTGTGCAGGTATTACATGACTTTTTTACTTTCTGTACGGATACATATGTACGGATAAGAGTGCAAGTACGATATTCGGTGTATACGTGTTCTCTTTGATCTGTGATGTTTCCTGGTGAGAAATCATTACCGCGGTGATGGCTAGTCGTGGATCTCTTGTTTATCAATAGATACTATAAATCAAGTCTTTGTCAATGCAGACGCATCGATATCTCGGGAATTGACAATATTTGTCACAGACGTTACCTTGTTATGGATAAATCGAACATAAACACACCGCACAGTTCAGGTGTGACGCACTTCTGTGATCAAGATCATGTTTTATGTTAGACAGACTTTTATGATTGAAAGAATTATTCACACTTTTACATGGGCCATTGAGTGAGCTCATTGAAAACATCATTGATATCCGAAGGCACGAGAATGTGATTTATAGACTAAATATAAATAATGATAGCTCATGGTCTAACAAAAAGAGTATTACAGTTTAATATACAAACATTATGCTTAATTTGTAATTAAAACACTACCTTTAAACAGTTTCTGAAAATATTTAGTAAAACATGAATTTAATAAAACTTGATAGATGGAAGATAATGTATTTCAGGTAAATAATGTTCACAAACTAAAAAATCTCGGTTATGAAGACTGAGATTGAAAACATATCTTCATGATCCTCACGTATTTGTATTTTGAAGTTTAGTTACTCGTGAACTAGATGACTTTACTTTATTGTCTTCTGACTATTTGATAGATACCTGTTGGCTGTGATCTGATAGATGTAAGAGAACTTAGGCTTTGTACAGCAACACAATTTATACTGTATTTGATGCATTGTCTCAAATTGTAATTAGTGACAGAGGCATGAACAATATTTAATTAATTTTGTTACTTCTCCATGGCTAAGGTTTTAATTTAAGTCATAATTGTGTTTGTACGTCAAAGATAAAGCACCCTTCTGACATACCCGGACCGGGGTTTGAACCCAGATAGTGAAGCAGCAGGGGGACCCAAATAATAGATTAACATAAGTACCCTAAACAACTATTCACATATCACCCTTGACCAATATATTAATTTGGACATGGGAAATAATTGGGGTCTGTGGAATTAGTACATTATACAATGAATAAAAATGGATACATACTATCCATTGATCCTGTTGACCTACAGGTGAAGCGGCTAGGAATTGACACGATTAATTGCTGTCATGTCTAATGTTCTAAACTATGTATCATATCTGTGTGACTAATTCTTCGCCTTCGTTTGCTTTGGGAAATAGATATTGCTGTGCTATGCTTCACATTATAGTGTACTAGATGTGTAGTAACTTATATTAACCGTGTCATGGCTGTTCCACTGCTTCCTGGTACTTAATATTCTTAACAAGCCCAATTGTGTTCATGTATTTTCATAAGCTGATTGAAATATATGATGCATTGCACCAGCATCTGGTTGTGATGCCAATAATATGTTTAAACTGTACTTGAAGCAGCCAAATAAAGGCGTGATAACACGATTACACGATTACTTGGTATGATAACACGATTACTTAGTGTATCAAATGTCAACCTTGTTGCCTGTGACGCTCGCTATCATATGATGATTGATGTTTTAAGGCCTCTTCTGTGAACAGGGTGGGCTAAATGGGCCGAGCTACCTCCAAAGTTAATGAGGCGAAGTCAAAGATGAAACTATTACTACTTCTACTAATACTAATACTAATAATAATAATTTTAATACTACTGTTACTAATACTGCTACTACTGTTATTAGTATTAGGCTTTTTCGGTGTCGAAGCAGAGTTAAACGGTACGTAGAAGTTAGGTTTTGGCACAATTATAACAGATCCGGAGCATTGACGTTGAAGGTTAAAATGGCGGGATTATCACGGTATTATCGCTCAGCGGACCCCCTATAAATCCCACAATGCAAAGCGCGCCTGATTTGTTTGGTTTTTGTCGTCATCATGTAATGGGTCTATTGCACGATGGAAAATGTTTTTGTCAGTTGACGAATATCCCTGTGCGGTTTCTTCATCATCTTGAGTATCTTGCGATTCCTGTTTCAGTACTTGTTTCAGTTGCATAGATATTACGTAGTGCTTCACTTACTAAGATATATCCTGAACAAACAAGATCAGATTTCCCGAGACATGATATGCATGATATATCAGGTCATTCTTCAAAGAGTTGTTTCTTCAAGGTGCTGATGAGATCTATTGTAGTTGTCAGCATTTGCAATGTTATCATTAAGAGAAGCAATATCTTAGAATTGCCTTCTGAATGATAGTAGCAGAAATAATTTATTATATGCATCGGTCTGCTTTGCCTTCTCATATGTTTATGCAATGCATTTTGTATTTATATAACGTGGCTAACAATATGTTTTCGTGTGATAGCGAGCGTCACAAGCAATAAGGTCAGCATTTGGCAGTAATCGTATTATAATCTATTCATCACGCCGTTCTTTGGCTGCTTCAAGTCCAGTTGCATAGATATTTGTAGTATCACAAACAGTTGCTGGTACAGTTTCAATCATTGACCACTTATTGGCACTGGAATATCTGTGATTTATGTTTCGAATCATAAAATAATATGTCACACTTTGACCGGGTATTACGCATTTTGTGATACCATGACTACTACAGAAGGTGAAACGACAATCTCTGTGATACCTGGTGGTTATGGTACCTGATATAATTTCAGCTTCATTTTATTTTATCAATATCAATGGAATTAGCTGGTCTATTTCTGGTGAATGTTTTATCACATAATATACATGGATTACCATTAAATATGTCATTCCTGGAACTCTTTGAAGCACTGGATACACTAAATTCACAATCCATCAAATCATTCTGAAAACACGTGAACACTATTGGGTTTGTTAGAAAAGTTAAGTGCCACCAAGCAGTGAAACAGCCATGAAAGGGTTGACATATAGTACACTACACGGGAGGCATAGCACAGCAAGATCTATTTCCCAAAGCAAACGAAGGCGAAGAAGTAGTTACACAGATATGAAACATATTTTAAAACATTATAGCAATTAATCACGTTCTTCGAAGTAATCATGTCAATTACTAGTCGCTTCACCTGTATGTCAATAGGGTCAATGGAGAGTACGTATCCATTTCTTTATTCATCGTATAATGATACTAATTCCACAGACCACAATTATTAACCATGTCCAAATTAATATACAAGAGTAACATCAAGATGAGATAAGATCGGACAATAATACAATGAAAAGAATAACAATAATATGTGAATAATTTATTTGTTCAATAGATCATCATCTTCTAAAAAGGGTTTAAATTTATCTTATGTGCATTAAAATATCCTAACAAACCTTGGGATAGAATTATATATATTTATAATGTGATATACACAGCTTCCATATCTTCTGAGAACTCAACCTTTGTAATCATTGCGTATATGACAACAAATTATATATATTTATAATATGATATGCATAGCTCCCATATCTTCTGAGAACCCAACCTTTATAATCATTGCGTATATGACATAGTTGGGAAAGGGTTAATTATCTCAAAAGGCAATAACATTCTAAAAAGGCACCAGCTAATTTCATAATTCTGGGAACAAGACCTTTCGTTTGGTATATTACACTGCTTGTTAACTTTTGGGTATGGGTGGTCATCTATTTCGGGATCCTCTGCTGCTCCAGTAATAGAGCTACCAGGTACTCCATGAAGGCGCCCTACAGAGTTTCATGAGCGATAGTACATATTATTAGTATTATTTAATTGGCAATATCTGGATAGTGTATAATACATTTCACAGAGAAGAAAGAAGATTACTTGGTGTCTCTGAAAAAGTACTTCATGTCGAAACACGCGAGTTTTTGGATCATGTGATTAAATTTTGTTGTGACAAACAGTTTTTTTTCCTTCACATATCTATACATAGGTAGACTTGTACATGTGTGTGGGCTACTCATCGCCTAATCCGTTTGTTGTACGTAACAAATATGTCACGCCCACAGGAAAACGGCTAAATGCAGGCTACGCATAGAAGGCGCAAGCACGTACAAAGAAAATGCCATTTGATACGACAGCTCGCAGTAAACCACACGTACGTGTGGTTTAATGGCGAGTTACTACATACAGAAAATAACTGCTTTAACACTAAAATTTAAATTCAACAGTAAATGTCTGTGATTCAAAAGAAAATTATACATAGAACATTTAGACAAAGGAAGAGAAATATGTTTTAAAGAGAAGTAAAAATCACAAAAGAAAATCAAATGAACTACTGAACGAATGAATAAATGAATGAATGAATGAATGAACGAACGAATGAATGAGTGAATGAATGAATAAACGAAATGAATGAATGAAAAATATAGTGATTTTCCTACAACGCAGTAACATTACATGACCTGACCTAACTTACGTTTGGGTCAGTTCATTTATCGAAGATCTATGTTCATAGCAATCTCCTTCCCCACGAAGAGTTATTAATCATATGACAGTAGTATATTAAAGACACTGAGATACTTTGACCTCTCAGCTGTTACATAAGATAAATCTGTCCTCAAGATGACAAAAAAACGTTACCACATTCTTGGCCAGTATCATAATATAACAAGGTAATGCCAAGATATTTGTCATTACCATTATCCAGCCAGTTTCAGGAGAAGAGGAGTTGAATATTATTGTTCTTCTGTCTCCCATTAATGTGCTCAAAAACTAATTCAAGGTATATGTTCCTCTATTGTCGTATTCTACGTCCATCACACTTTGCCCGTACTTTCTTCTATAATAAACTGTCATCATTATTCTAACATTACTCTCTATACTCATAAAATAGACGTTCTATAAATATTTGTCATAATTCCTCATTATTACTGACTCTAATCTCTGGTTACCTTACTATCTATAATACATTTATCTATCTGATGTCTTCTCAGCCGACTACAGACCGTTAGTTCTATGGCTTCTACTCGCCATCCCGTCACAATGAGCTGTGATAATTCTTAGAGATGGTTCCTAGTCCTGTCTCTTGATCTTCGGAGATGCATTTGTCTATTTTATATAATCTTGTTTTTCTCATCCTAATTCTACTATCCGTGATACATCGAAGTCTATAGTCCACTTTCCCGAGATTCTTTGCTGTTTTATCATTTCTATTTCTGTTCTTTTACCATTCTGACGTGTCGGGATGTGACACTGTATTTCTCATCTTTGACATCCAAATACTAGAAAAGAAGCGGCCATATCTACATCAGAACAGCTCAGGCTCAGTATTATCCAAATATGTTAGGTAATGGTAATTGCCTGTCATAGGCAGGTTACTCAATTACCAACACATACATTTATGTGTATAAATATACGAGAGGGGGGATCTTCTACTTGCACCAGTTCAAAACAACGTCATTGTTCTTGATGGGGAGCTATGCTGTCAAATAATATGTAAAATGATCGATATAAATTTTGTGCAGTAACTTACAATATATACGTTTTACATATATAACAAATATGTGGAACACAGTCAATTTGTATTTATGACCATTAATATCGAAATAGCAGCAGAAGAAATGGCTTAAGCTGGCAATGTACAGAGCCGCTTTTTTTAAGTTCTTGTGTCAATTATCAGTATTACCATGTGCCTATGGGATATTTCATCTAATAACCGCATTTCTTTAAACAGTTGCCACTTGACTTGAATATGTCCATATATATATATATATATATATATATATATATATATATATATATATATATATATATATATATATTATTGGTCCTAGGTGTCGCATCAAGTCGTATGATTTCTATATACTCCTAGTCGATTTTCTGTTTCCAGCAGTATTCTAGTTGTTTTCAAACTGAACCATGGGATATTGCACCTCTTACCTTCACAGGAAATTTATTTTCCAGTATTTGTTCATTTTCATCAATTCATTTGTTCAATATCTTATTTCCAGCAGGGTTCTATTTGTTTTCATAGTAAACCATGGCATAATGCCCATCTTACTTGTTCATTTTTGTCACTTTGTACCTTTACCCTTTGTCGATGTCAAACCTTTTCTAAACAAAAACTATTTCTTAGCATATTATATCTCTGATCTCATCTGAGAAACTGTTTCTAAATTAAAGTCTAATACTTCCAGCAGAGTGGTAACTTTCTCTCCTCCTCACAGTCTTATATATATATAACAAAATCTCGTAATATTTTTCTTACCATTTGTATACTACTAGCAGGTGATATCCATATGAATCCAGACCTTCCAATCCTGCAAAATATCCGCTTAGCTACCAGCAACGTTATGTCCATCCATAATCAATCAGCTAGTCTCAAAGACTTGATAAATTTTAAGAAATTGGATATTCTCGCCCTCACGCAGACTTAACTTAGCCCTCACGACACAACCTCTTGTATTTCAGATATCCGCCCCATTACTATTCCTTTTACCACCAACCACGCCAGTCTTGACGTGGAGATGGTGTTGGCCTTCTAGAATCTAATAAATTTAAAATAAAGTCCCATTCTGTACAGATCTATTGTAGTTTCGAGGCTGTCTGCATTGAAATTTCTCACTGTTCATTTACTGTCTCTCTTGCCCTCCTGGAATAACCTCATCTTTCTCTGTTGACTTTCATGATTTACGAAAACACTTTGTTACTACTATTCATCCTGAATTGTTCATCTTTGGTGATTACGCCTTCAGTTGAATACCGTCTACTGCTACATCAACATTTAATGACATCTTAGTAACATCTTAGTAACATCTATAACAACACGTTTCTTTATCGGAATACTCACAGCATTGACATTCTTGCATTTAATTATCACATAGTAAAATCTGAACTTATCACCAACCCTAAAGCTGACTTATCACAATTATGTAAATACCTTAAAACTTTACTTGACAAACACACACCTGCCAGATCAAAATCCATAAACATTAAACCACCTGCACCATGGATGTCCCCTGAAATTAATATTACCGAATTGCGTCGCCGATAATTAGAACACATATGGAGGAAATAACTTAGCAGGTTACATCTGACCTTTATAGGATCTCCAACGACTCCGGAACTGGATAAATAGGATTCTCCATAGAAAGACTTCTGTTTCGTTGCCTGCTGATGATTCAACTAATTCAGCTTCCAATTCTTTTTCCACACATTTCAATGATAAGATCACCCAAATTCATGCTTCTTTCCCAGTTCTAATATTGATTTTCCAGTTGTATATCACCCTTGTACAGTGTTTAAACCAGCAACATTTATTGAAGTTTCTAAACTGATTTTATCATCCCTTAATAAGTTATATGAACTTGATCCTATCCCTACATTTCTGCCAAACGTTTGTCCTGAAACACTAATTGTTCCAATTACTAAGATAATACATTTATCACTAATATCCGGAGTGTTCCCTTTTCATTTTAACATGCCAATATAAACACACTTCTTACGAAACCATCTTTACCAGGCAATGACCTGAATACCTATACACCTATTTCTAATCTGTCTTTCATATTTAAAGTATTAGTTCGTATCCTGTCGTTTGAGCGTTGACATAAACTGTGATCACTTGTTTAATGTTTTTCAGTCTGCTTACAAACCATTTCACTCTACAGAAATCGCCTTAATGAAAGGTCACAACGACATATCACTAAACATGGACATAGGAAAGGTCAGAGCACTAACACTATTATATTTATCTGCAGCTTTTGCTACCATTGCTTATTCTGTTCTTCCAGATCACCTCTCTGATTGGTAAGCCATATTAGGCACAGCACACACTTGGATCCGTTCATTCTTAATAAATAGGATTCAATCCAAACAAATTAAAAATTAATTTTCAAAGGCAGCACCTTTGTTTTGCGTTTCACCAAGGCTCTGTTTTTGTACTGCTGTTGTTCACTTTGTATATTACACAACTATGCTCTCTTATTCACAGCCACAAAAGAGACCTTCATTTATATACAGATGACACTCAAGTATAGTTTTCAGTCGATCTGATCATTACTGATGAACTTTGCATTGTACCTGAACTATGAGTTTGCTCAACCCCTGTACTAGGTGCGCCATTGAGCTCGATTCTTTTCGGGGATAATAGCGCAGTTGAGTTTTCCAAAATGCATATCTGTTTATATGTGCCGCTTCTAATATGCTGAATGGGTGGATGGATGGACGGATGGACGGATGAACGGACATTATGACTACCACGGTCACAACTTGTACATTACACAGAAGAGTTAAAAGTTTATTGGCATGACAATGAAATTGTGCTTAAAGTAGAAATAGGTCAACATAAGGTATTAACAAATAATTGCCACGTATTTTATTAATATGTTTTATAATAAATATGCATATTCATGAATAAACTGAAACTGCACAAATAACACCTTTATTAAACACGTGTTATGTTTTGTTCATACACCTGCATTATCCAGTCAAACATGCAAACCCGAACATATATTATTTACTTAAGCTTTTTTCAGACCATGCTTTGCCGTTTCCAGCTCCAAATCACCTAAAATAAAGAATATTTTGTTCTCGCCTAAATAGGTCATTAACTATCATGGCAGGTATAGACAAACACAAAGAGCATATAACTATAATATAATTATAACCCTCAAAGTACCTATAACATTAGTAAATAAAGAGTCAACTTGAATGAGACCATTAGGACTAATCGGTGTTATTATAGATAATGTCATTATGTAAGTGACTGCAATTTATCAATTACAAATATCCTTCAATTTGCTATGGATCCAGTTTTATTATTTGTACATTAAAGCGCCCTATATAACCTGTAAGAAGGTTACTATAAGGCGCTTGACAATAAATAATTCTATGGATGTAACAGATTTACATCTTTAAAAATACATAATTCTTTCTAGCCGAACACATAGTATACTAACCTAAGAAAAGCAGAAATAAAGAATAGTTTTTATCTTCTTTTTGAAGGTATCAAGGGTCTTGCACTTGATGATGGTTACTGTAAGATTATTCCATAAAGTTGCAGCAGCCTTTCTGAAACATCTATTACCGCATGTCACTCCACGTGTTGTTGGTACGGCTAAGAATGCTCCAGACTCAGACCGTAGAGACCTGATACGGTACGACAAGTTCCTCTAAGTACTGAGGGGCAGTCCCTTGAAGTGCCTTAAAAGTGTACATCAAAATCTTGTATTGCGACCTATATATAACCGGAAGCCAATGCAGGGAGTTCAAGACTGGTGTTATATGTTCTCTTTTATGAGTGGAGTGACTAACCTAGCAAAAGAATTCTGTACTTTCTGTAGCCGTGTCATCAGTGTGCTTAGAAGACCATACAGGAAAGGGTTGCTGTAATCTAGCCGAGAAGTAATACCAGGCTTTGGATATTGCATTTACTTGCCTCTCCAAGGTCATGGATGTATCACAATATACCCCTAAGTTCTTCACTGACGATGCTACAGAAACAGTATTATTACCTACCTGAAGCCGTAATTCCTCATTCATCCTAACCTGATGTTTTGGGTTAAACATAATGAGCTCTATCTTTTCCTCGTTTAACTTAAGCATGTTTGCACTCATCCAAGTACTGATATCAGTCAAACAAGCTTCCAATTTCTTTGCAATGTCGGACCAAGTTGTTTTGGCATGATCGCCATATAAACCTGGGTATCATCTGCATAACAGTGGTAGAGCAAATTATATCGGCTACATATTGAACCAATTGGTTTTGAATACAAACAGTACTTACGTGGTCCAAGTACCGATCCTTGTGGCACCCCAAAATTCAGGCACTTACCTTCTGATGTCGTCATTCCTATGGCAACACACTGAGATCTGTCACTCAGATAAGATTTGATCCAGGAGAGGGCACTTCCGGTTACTCCAAACGAGTGCTCAAGGTGCGTTTGAAGGATCTTGTAATCTATGACATCGAAAACAGCAGATTAGTCAAGCAGAACTAATGGCGCCATACACTTCCTATCTAAAGCTTCAGCAATGTCATGATGGACCTTCAGGAGCGGGGTCTCTGTAGAGTGACCCGTACGGTAAGCTGACTGAAGATTATCATGCAGTCTGTGACTACTCAAATGGTTCTCCAACCACTTAGCAACCAGCTTCTCCAGGATCTTCGACAAGTGGGTGGTAATTTTTCAATTCCTCTTTATCCAGATTTGGCTTCTTCAGCAGTGATCCAATATTGGCCTTTTTGAAAGAAAGCGGAACCTTGGACTCCACCAGTGATTTGTTTATAATAGCGTAATCAAAGGCAGTAGGTATTCCAGCACTTCTTTCAACAGGTATGTAGGTAATGGGTCTAGTTCAGAAGATTTTGTGGGAAACTTAATGATAATATCATGTGCCTCGTCTTGAGTGGCAGGCGCAAGTTTTGTCAGAGGCTGTCCTTCAAATTTGATATCAGCGCTCATCATAACAGCGTCGCTTATTGGAGATTTGTGATTGTCAATGTTGTCTCTAATGGTCGTAATTTTCCTCATGAAGAAATCACTAAAATTGTTGGCCAGGTGCTCATCAGATGAACAGCTTGGCAGAATGATTTATCCTTTATGTCCCATCAAATTCTTAGTGATTCTGAACATAGATTTTTGACTGTTCCCACATTCCGCTATCTTGTCTGAATAATAAGTCCTCTTGGATCTCATGAGAAGCTTTCCTACTTCACGATATCTTTCTTTGTATAGCTGATGATGGATCTCCAGCTTTGTTTTCCGCCACAGTCATTCAGCTTTCCGACGATTGTGTTTTCCTTATCGAAGTTCCTTAAGGAGCATTTGGCCTCAGGGTTATAGTTTCCCTCTGCAGAGGGGCATGTTTATTGGTCAAAAACTTAACATCCGAATTATATGCTTCCACAAGGTCATCTACAGCGCCACTTGTACATAATAAGATGGCAGATGATTTGGTGTTCTTGGTGAAATCTGGCACAGAAATAGCGCAATGCCTGCGGAAAGTGATCTCTTTTTTACTACGCTGTGGCTTCGCACAATCCAGTGTAACCTGAATGGCAAACTGAGTCTTTACCTCTACCATCATACAGACAATAGACGGACTTCCCCTGATGATGGAGCTGCTTTCTCTTGTAATGGTCACATCTAGCGTGTGGCCACGGATATGAGTCGCTCCAGTGACAGCATACAACACGGTTCACTGATCTCTGTTTGTACTGGTCTAAGTGCTAGAAGTGTAGCTCTGCTGTAGGTTAATATCATGCTTCAGTGCAAATATCTAACCTATTCAACGAGATTATCTGGATAATCTCACCAATATATATATATATATATATATATATATACATACACACGAGGGTGTGATTTTATGTTTAAGTACGCGTAACGTGTCTTTATGTATGCGTTTGTGCTAGTTTTGTTTTAGTATATGCGCGTTTGCTTGTGCGTACGGGTCCTTGTCTGTGTGTTTTTGGATACATGGATATTGTACCACTAGCTGAGAACACCAACCCTTAACATTCTTTCCCTCCTATATCTCCATAAATCTGTACATGAATAAATTAGTATGCATCAAACTAAATATACAAAATACTAACATAATGCATAGATGTAACCTAATACATATATATATATATATATATATATATATATTATATATATATATATATATATATATAGGTGATTTATGAGTAACACTAGAGCTTGCATTGATATGCTTTGTACTTCTTGGATCATATATGTACCACTAGGGAACACTTATCTAGTATCAAAACAAAAAGTACCATGTGACATCATAGATTCCATAAATAACATCTGGGTGGGGTCCAATATAAGTTGATACATTTAGAAGATAACTACTTTGATACCACAGTTTACATTGAGCTGTAATACTCTATGGGTCAAAATAAACCTATACATCAGCACATTTCGACATCAAGGATCTGACCTCAGCTTCATTTTGCGTTGAAATAGCTATGGAAATCCTACCTATATTAACCACACCGATAGAAGTCTGACAAGATCGGCGTCGTAAGTTGTTGTCTGATATACACTCTCTGTGCGTCAACCAACATAACAATTTCAGCGGAACACGTGACCAAATTTGGTTGCTTATACTTCGTACACCGAAGCTAATAAACAAAATAGCACAATGAATTATTACTGGACTAGAACGAAATATCGTCTAAATCATAAGATATATAATAATTTACTGAAACCTAACAGCTAATCCTCATACGCTTCCATTCACCAGTTGAACGTTCATCTACGCCTAATTTAACATCTCTAGGTATTTGCTGTTAGGTGTGATGGGATCTAATTTAAACCGTCTGTCTACTTGATCTATTTGGCCTATAATCAAACAGCTGATTTCAGGTAGGTCTCTGATACTTCAAATGACACGATGGGATTATAATAATTACTCACAATATGGGGAAAAACTCCGTCCGCGGCTTAATACAAAATATCAAACAGTATCCTATGACTTAACACAGGATCGCGTCACAAGAACAATTAAATGGAAAAACAATATAGATTCTACAAAGTATATACTTTAGTCTATGATTTTTATTCTTGTACTAAAAAGCGAAATTTAATCATTCGTAGATTAGATATTGGCCTTTAACAACATTTTGATATTATTTGTACCTATATCAATCAATAATCGATTCTGATATTTTCCTCAAAAATACTTACTATGGTCCTGAGTACTACAGTACTTTAGTACTGTGGGGTGTGTCTAGTTTTGACGGAATCATGCTATAGTTTTAGTGCACTTAGCTTCCTACATCGAGATCGTAGGATCAAGTCACAGTGTTAGTTGTGTGTTTATGGGATGTTTCATCTTTCGATAAAAGGATTCAATCTGATTATTTGATTGTTCATGTGCGCCAGGTGGTACTCATATCGAATCTCTAACAAAACAATTTAAAACGTCAGCAGATAACTGCACCAATTTTGGTCTTGGTACCACATTATTATATTGGTTATTGTTTTAGTAGAAGTAGTAGTGAGGGTTATTGTTGTTATTAGTAGCAGATATGATGAAATAGATCAAACGTCTTTTAGTGTATAATAACAACAACATTGGTAGTAGTAGTAGTAGTAGTAGTAGTAGTAGTAGTAATAGAAGTAGTAGTAGTAATAGTAGCAGTAATAATAATAATAGTAGTAGTAGTAGTAGTAGTAATAATAGTAGTAGTAGTAATAGTAGTAGTAATAATAATAGTAGTAGTAGTAGTAGTAGTAGTAGTAGTAATAATAGTAGTAGTAGTAGTAGTAGTAATAATAATAGTAGTAGTAATAAAAAACACACTATGGACTGTTAATATTCTAAACAATTACAGACCTGTTTCAAATCTTACATTTTTATTTAAATTATAGAAAAGGCATCTAAACAAATATTTAATCAATAATAACCTTAATGAATCACTACAGTCTGCCTATAAAAGTGGTCACAGCACTGAAACAGCCTTGGTTCAGTGAAAAATGATATTATGATGTCAATTGATCAAGGTAAGCCAGTAATACTTGTTCTTCTGAACCTGTCTGCTGCATTTGATACAGTTGACCATAATGTACTTTTCTCTAGGTTAAAAGACATGTTTGGTCTGTCAGGTAGAGTACTTGAATGGTTTAGATCCTATCTGGAACAACGCTCCCAGAGAGTGTCTGTTCATGGTATTTTATCTGACATTCAGTTTTTGTTATCTGGTGTACCCAGGGTTCAGTTCTTGGTCCTCTGGTTTTCACAATGTATACCCGTCCTCTTGGGATCATTGCGCAGCGATATCGAGTTAAATATCACTTGTATGCTGATGACACACAGCTGTATATATCACTGGATCCTGACAATGAGTTAAATTTCCCTCTTCCTTGAAGAATGTAAAACATTGTATTGCCGATATTTGGCTATGGATGACTCAAAATCTTCTAAAACTAAATGATAATAAAACAAATATTTTATATTTGGCATCACCACATTGTGTTAAATCCCTAAAGACACCAGCATTACAGATGGGTGCATCTTCGATTACCCCTAATGGGTCAGTAAAAAATCTAGGGGTTATTTTTGACCAATGTATTAACATGCATGAACATGTCACATCAGTATGCCGAGCTGCCTACTACCATCTTAAGAACATCCACTGTTTAAAAACATTCTTGACACAAGAATCACTTGTAACTGTAGTTCATGCCTTTGTTACATCTCGTATAGACTATTGTAACTCCCTGTTATATGGCATATCTGATTATAACATTAATCGCCTTCAGCGAATTCAGAATAGTGCAGCTCGCATTGTAACAAATACTAGAAAATATGATCATATCACCCCAATTCTTCAAAAACTACATTGGCTACCTGTTAGACAGCGTATCCATTTTAAGATTCTGTTAATAACTTATAAATCTATTAATGATATGGCGCCAGAATACCTGTGTGAACTGGTTTCCATTAGAAAGTCATCCCGAAAACTGAGGTCATCCAGTCAGATACTATTGCAGGTGCAGTGTCTCGGCTCAAGTCATATGGTTATTGTGCGTTTAGTGTTGCAGCCTCCACTTTGTGGAATAGGTTGTCGGCAAATATTAGAAATGCGTCGTCTGTTGGAAATTTTAAGTCTCTTCTAAAACACACCTATTTAAGATCGCTTTCACAGATAAATAATTATTATCTTTTAAATCATTACAGGGTTTTTACAGACATTATTTGGGGTATCATTATATTACATATTATTTGTACAGCGCCTTTGAATAGATCCTGCTAGTAAGGGCGCTTTATTAAATATACATTAATATTATTATTAGTAGTAGTAGTAATAGTAGTAGTAATAATAGTAGTAGAAGTAATAGTAGTAGTAATAGTAGTAGGATTAGTAATAGTAGTAGTAGTAGTAGTAGTAGTAATAATAGTAGTAGTAGTAGTAGTAGTAATAGTAGCAGTAGTAGTAGTAGTAGTAGTAGTAGTAGTAGTAGTAGTAGTAGTAGTAGTAGTAGTAATAGTAGTAGGATTAGTAATAGTAGTAGTAGTAGAAATAATAGTAGTAGTAGTAGTAGTAGTAGTAGTAGTAGTAGTAATAGTAGTAATAGTAGCAGTAGTAGTAGTAGTAGTAGTAGTAGTAGTAGTAGTAGTAGTAATAGTAGCAGTAGTAGTAGTAGTAGTAGTAGTAGTAGTAGTAGTAGTAGTAGTAGTAATAGTAGTAGGATTAGTAATAGTAGTAGTAGTAGAAATAATAGTAGTAGTAGTAGTAGTAGTAGTAGTAGTAGTAGTAATAGTAGTAATAGTAGCAGTAGTAGTAGTAGTAGTAGTAGTAGTAGTAGTAGTAGTAGTAATAATAATAATTATAATAATAATAGTAGTAGTAGTAGTAGTAGTAGTAGTAGTAATAGTAATAATAATAGTAGTAGTAGTAATAGTAATACTAATAAAGAAGTAGTAGTAGTAGTAGTATGTAATAGTAATAATATAGTAGTAGTAGTAGTAATAGTTAATAATAGTAGTCTAGTAGTAGTAGTAGTAGTTGTATAGTAAATAGTAATATATTATTAATTAGTAGTAGTAGTAGTAGTAGTAGTAATAGTAGTAGTAATAATAGTAGTAGTAGTAGTAATAGTAGTATAATAATAGTAGATTAGTAATAGTAGTAGTAGTAGTAGTAGTAGTAATAGTAATAATAATAGTAGTAGTAGTAGTAGTAATAGTAATAAGTAATACATAATAGTAGTAGTAGTAGTAGTAGTAGTAGTAGTAGTAGTAATAGTAGTAGTATAGTAATAATAATAATAGTAATAATAATAGTAGTAGTAGTAGTAGTAGTAGTAATAGTAATAATAATAGTATTAGTAGTAGTAGTAGTAGTAGTTAGTAGTAGTAATAATAATAATATATATAGTAGTAGTAGTAGTAGTAAGTAGATAGTAGTAGTAGTAAGTAAGTAGTAGTAATAATAGTAGTAGTAGTAGTAGTAATAGTAATAATAATAGTAGTAGTAGTAGTAGTAGTAGTAGTAGTAGTAATAGTAATACTAATAATAGAAGTAGTAGTAGTAGTAGTAGTAGTAATAGTAATAATAGTAGTAGTAGTAGTAGTAATAGTAATAATAATAGTAGTAGTAGTAGAAGTAGTAGTAATCACACCAGAGATATTATATTTTAACATCATCATCATCAGCATCGTCATTATCCTTAAAACGCCTTTACTGGTGGTATTTATTTATTTATACTAATGTTGTTGTGATGTTTTTAGTTAAGGATTCAGTATTTGACATTACTGCTAATACTCTACCTTTTATATCCGCAAATAAATATCATCATACACAATAACACTAACTCCATTTAACATTTTCCAGTGACTGGTGTCATAAACCAACGTGCGGAAGAGTTTTATCTGGTTTTACACTGTCAACCACATTATCTTGTCAACCACATTATATTGTCAACCACATTATATTGTCAACCACATTATATTGTCAACCACATTATATTGTCAACCACATTATATTGTCAACCACATTATATTGTCAACCACAATACTATAACCATCATGTTTATCACAAAGTACAAAAGATGTAAGTACAGAAACCCGGGAAATTATATATTTATCTTTTCGTAGTTCAATTTATATCTTTTTGATTCGATTTCTTTTGTTTTTCGTAACACATAATCATAACAAAAGGATGCATTAAGATCAAATGCCCACTCATTTCGTAAAAGTATATATATTTGTGTGTTGGTAATTAAGTAACCTACTCATGAGAGACATTTACCTTTACCTAACATCTTTGATAATGGTGAGCCTGAGCTGGTCTGATGTAGATATTTTAACCTATCAATTTATTTGTATTTGACATATGATTATAACTCGCTATATCTGTGATATACCGATATAATTAATAATTAGTAGACTTATTTAATTACATGGCCTTTCTTCGCTTTGACACACTATTGTCTTACTTATTTTAATCTACTCTCTCCTATCAACTATCAGGCAACTGAATTGTGTGTGTGTCATCTGGTGCCCAGATACGTGGTCTTCATAACAACAATATGACAATCACATTCTGCTGGGGAAGAAATGTGGAACAATGGGCGCTTCATTTCCAGCCGTCTAGTATTTGGATCTGGATGTCAAAGATGAGAAATACAGTGTCACATCCCGATATATCAGAATATTAAAAGAACAGAATTAGAAACGACAAAACAGCGATAACACTCTCTGGAAAGTGGACTGTTGAGGCCGACGTATTACGGAGAGTAGACTTAGGATGAGAAAAAAACCAATAGAGACGGATAGAAGATTATATAATATAGACGAATGTATTTCTAAAGATCAAGAGACAGGACTAGGAACCATCTCTAAGAATTATCACAGCTCATTGTGACGGGATGGCGAGTAGAAGCCATAGAACTAACGGTCTGTAGTCGGCTGAGAAGACATCAGATAGATAAATGTATTATA
The DNA here is from genome assembly GCA_025642065.1 of Paralvinella palmiformis. Lineage (NCBI taxonomy): Eukaryota > Metazoa > Annelida > Polychaeta > Terebellida > Alvinellidae > Paralvinella > Paralvinella palmiformis. The sequence continues at coordinate 738,342 of JAODUP010000278.1, read as the reverse complement.
GATAGTAAGGTAACCAGAGATTAGAGTCAGTAATAATGAGGAATTATGACAAATATTTATAGAACGTCTATTTTGTGAGTATAGAGAGTAATGTTAGAATAATGATGACAGTTTATTATAGAAGAAAGTACGGGCAAAGTGTGATGGGCGTAGAATACGACAATAGAGGAACATATACCTGGAATATTGTGATGCAAGTACTAATATAATTAAGTAATACTACTACTACTATTACTAATAATAATAATAATAATAATAATAATAATAATAAATAGTGAAAATAGTAGTTATGGTAGCGGTTGTGTTATTAGGGTGGAAGTTTGAAAACAGCAACAATAACAACACTCTGCCACTTGTCTCTTACTTAGACAACAGTAATGACTCATCTCTTGGCATTACCTCATTATATAAGATCATTGTCCTAGAATGTAGTAACGTTTTTCCGTCATCTTGAGGACAGATTTATCTGATATAACAGCTGAGAGGTCAAAGTATCTCAAGGTCATTAATATACCACTGTCATATGATTAATGTTATAAAGATAGATATATCGTAAATGAACTGACCCAAATGGAAGCTAGGTCAGGTCATGTAATCTTAATGTGTTGTAGGAATATTACTTCATTTATTCATTCATATTGTATTTCAGATTATGATCATTAATTTGATTAAATATGTTGCCAGAGGTAAATATAAAGTGTTGATCCATCTTGCCTGTTCGTGCTCTCTCTCTCTCTCTCTCTCTCTCTCTCTCACACACACACACACATACACACACACACATACAAACAGACACACACATCTACACACACATTCACATACACACACACACACATCTTAGTGCGAAGAAGGTTTGATTGTGGATATAGGTCCTGGTACATGTATTTGTTACCACATTAAAATAAGTATAAGCATTGCCATATGTAACATAAAAAACAGACCAGTTTGTTATAACCTATAGCCAAATATTGTGTATAATTTTCACAATATTTTCAATCTAAAATATGATGTAATATGGGTGAAATAATTAAGAGAATATATAAAAATTACCAGAAATATGCGGAAGCTGATTAAAATAGTTGCATTTCATCACCCAACTCCTCCCGACAATAAAGAAACTTTTACCATAATAACATCTTGGTTATTTTAGAAGTGTGCGAGATGTGTGTTTTTATCACACTGTACCCTCAATGAATGAATAAATTAGGATATTATGGGTCGCAGTGCCAAGACTGCCATAATTCAAATAATCATTTGTGAATCAAAGTATCATAGTCCTTATAATTTGATAATTACATATGTTAATGTGTCAGTATGCTGTTATGTGGTACTGTTTTATTTTGTGTTTGAATGCATTGTGTAAGGGCGAATTTAGAATCAAGCGGGTAGGTTCTTTAATTTATATCCCACCACACCTAGCTACATATACCTATAGACACTAAATTAGGCGTGGATGAACTTTTACTAAGGGATGAACAAAGACAGATAAGGATTAGCTGTTAATTTTCGTAAATTATAGTATTTACTCAGGATTAGGGCGATATTTAGTACTAATCCACTAATAATCCTTTGGCAGTATAGCTACTTTGATTTTTGAGCTACATCACTTCACTGCTTCCATATATAGGTAGGGTAAATCTTATCACGTGTTCCCCAAACTGTAATGTTGATTGCCGAGGGACTATAAAGGGCTTAATTTTCATTCTGGTTAGAGAACAATTTGTGATGCTAAACCAATCAGACGTCTGTCCATACGGTTGATATAGTAAGGATTTGTTTAATTATTTGAACTTAGAATAAAGCTGATGTCAACATCTGGGGTGTCGAAATGTTCTATGTATAGATTTATTTTCAACCATAGAAAATTACTGCAGAATGTAAAATATGGTGTCAAAGTAGTTATCTTGTGTATGTAGTAACGAACCAGTGAGCCACACGCAGATGTTGTTTTCAGCGAAATGTGGTTTCAAATGGTATATTTTGTACGTGCTTCATTTTTTATACATAGTTCTTAATGAAGTTTATGATTAAGATATTTTCAGGTGCTGAGGAATACAATGTTTCTCACAACACGGATAACCACATGATTGACAAACTCCCATGTCTTGCTATGAAGTGCTTTTTCGGAGACGGCATGTAATATTCGTTCTTCTCTGTGTTAAATGTATAATTTCAATATATCGCTAACTAAATAATAATAATAATAATAATAATATGTGCTATCGCTGACACTCTTAAACCTATGTAGGGCAAACTCATGGCCTATCTGGTAGCGTTGTTGGCCACAGATGTACAGTCTCTGGATTCAAACGCCGGTCGAGGTATGTCAGAAGAGTGTTTCGTATTTCAGTTTCACTCATTATCCTTTCAGATCGCTCGGCCCGTTTCCCTTGCCATATACAAAAAAGGAACCATAAAATAGGAACATTTAAATTTTCATGAAACTCTATACAAGACGTAACCTTGTGATAGATCCGGGATAAATGACTATTGAAATGAGTTTTATTTCCATATAAATTCTTCTTCTTTGCTATATGTATTTCGATTTTTGTCTATAACTCATATTCTCGGTCCTTCAGCATATCAATGATGTCTTCAGTGAACTCACGCAATGACACAAGAAAGAGTATGAATAATCATGCCAGTCAATAATAAAGGTCTGCAGAACATAAAATTTAATCTTGATTGATTGCTATCCGTAAATTGTATGCAGTCTTTATGTTCGATTTATCCATAACAAGGTAACCTCTGTGACAAATATTGTCTCGAGATATCGTTGCGCTTGCACTAACAAAGACTTGGTTTATATTATCTATTGATAGACAAGTGATCCACGAATAGTCATCACCGCGGTAAGGATGATTTCTTAGCAGGATGCACCGCAGATCATCAACAACATATTTGTATCCAGTATCATACTAGGACTCTTACAGATTACTTATCCGTACAAAAGTCACAAATTGATGCAATACGTCAACCATATCCGACATTTAAACACGTTCAGCTTTTAAAAATATTATTATTGGACACTCGGGAATAAGGTAATTATCTAGGCACTTGGGTTCTTTAGTCTGAAGATAAAAGAAAGCCAGCTTCAGTGTATTTTTGGTTGGGACTGAGTTACACTGTAAGATCGCTGCTCAGAGATAGAGGCTTAAAGTCACATTTAAAGCCATTTTCAGTAAGTTTACACGTTCTGATCAGAACTTCACTTATGATTCCCATGGTTAGTGTTCATGTACTTATGTGCATTGTACTATCTAGACTATGTGTCATATAATAACCTCTATTATTGAAATGAAATGGACTGAAAAACAACATGTTTTGACGAATGGTCGCCATATCTGTGTAAATTAACAGATGTTAGATAAATGGTACAGGCTTCTCAGGAAAGAATGAGACACTGGATATTGTCACCACCAGTGAGTCCATTTTATTGCTGTTCATGGCTCCATCAGTTTCTGATCCAGGTCTTACCCTTCTAGACATTCTCATAATATTCCTTTCGGTGGTAGCATACACAGGCATGTACACTATACACTGTGTTCTGATTTCAGCATGGAAAGAGCATCTTATAAAATAAAACAGTTCACTCACTCTCTTATCTTAATACTGGTATCCAGAGTAAACATGCTCCCAGGTGGATAATGGCTTAAATCAAATGTTGCAGAGAACGTGGTGAAGAATATAACGTTCCACCCCCGTGAATAGTACAGATAACAACACACCATAAATAATAAATTAATTTTTAAGGTAAATCAAAACTATTATTTCAACAAAATACCTGAATACGGCACCGAACATAAACAACCTTTTAAACGAACCAAGAATCATATAAACAAACAGTAGACATTTTGTCAAAATCAATTATCGAATAATGACTTCTTTATGAATTCATAAAATATCCATATCTATGACAGTTAGCAAAAATTGATGATACATTAACATTGATAAAGGTGATATCATCATTGATACAGGTGATATCATCATTGATACAGGTGATATCATCATTGATACAGGTAATATCATCATTGATACTGATATCATGTCCCAGGCTCACAATATAATATGGCCACGATGAGGAACTGCTAAAACACCAATCGACCCTTATCAAAATAATTGTTAAGGCAAAAGAAAGCTATTATTTCACCAAAATGGCTGAATAAGAAAAAAAAAAGTTCAAACTCATTCAGAATCTGATACCGGAACAAATTAGCAAATGATTAAAATGACTTCTTACTGGGTGTATAACGTTACCAGTATTCAAGACAACCTTAGAGCAAATACCAGATTGGACGATAATAATTATGTTCAGCCCACAGAAGCTGTCGAACAAAATAACCATAATAGGTCATTTATCAATGGTGTAGAAATTTGCTGTATTAGTGGATAATACAATTACGATGGAAATATATTATATTAAGAACATATTATTATCACATCCGAAATGTCAACAATGACATATACACAACTCTCAGTAACATCATATCTAGACTATGAATATACATTGTTATATGAAAACCTAGATATAGCAATAGGTCACCTTTAACACCAGAGAACTGTGTCACTCACCTGATATAAATACCCCCCAAAGGGATCATATCAGCCCTGTATTGTACTATCAAGTTTCATTATCTGTGCTCAGTAATTCACAATACAAAATGTTATGCAGAGAAAACTGGATGAGTATCAACCAGCATTTACCATTAGATAATAGACAAAACAATTGTCATCTGTTACCAATACAGTAAAAGCTACTTGTCGTGAAAAATGTCACCCAAAATCACCGTTTAGTGTGATCCAATTTACCTGAAAATATAAAAGTTGTAAAATAATTCATTTCCATAACAACCTTTTGTTACCTTACATGTTATGACCATTTTACCACAATTATTTTATATCCTCACAATTTAGTTTGTGAAAGGTCAAGGACCTTTGTTTTCTTGTCATTTGTGAGTATGGTGCTGTTCAAATTTTATCTTTGTCCTTTTTGTTCTCGTTGGTTGTAATCTTATTAATAATACTAATACTAATGAGAGTAACAGTATTAGAATTAAAGTATTATTATCATAATTAGTAGTAGTAGTGGTGGTGGTGGTAGTAGTAGTATTAGTAGTAATAGTTGTTGTTGTTATTTTGTTGTTGTTGTTGTTGTTGTAGCAGTAGCAGCAGTAGTATTTGTGGTAATAAAGTAATAATTGTTTTTAAAACCCAGTATTAAAAATACTATTATTATTACTAGCAGCAGTAGTAGTAGTAGTGGTAGTACAATAGTAGTAGTAGTAGTAGTAGTAATAGTAATAATAGTAATAACAGTAGTAGTAGTAGTAGTAGTAGTAGTAATAGTAGTAGTAGTAGAAGTAGTAATAGTAGTAGTAGTAGTAGTAGTAAAGTAATTATTATTTTTACAACTTATATTTATTCCTATTTTGTTGCATGTTTTTATATATTGACATCACACAAACTTATAACTGTCATATTATTGAAATAATAATCTTATGGGTGTAAACATACAAAATGAAGATTTTATTACACCATTTATCATTTTACACTTGCTAAAATACAACGACACTATTAATTGGTTATATTATATTAGATAAGATAATATGAAACCAGTTAATGTTATAAGATATCGTGATAAATATTATCTTTAAGAAAATAAATCACACCTGTTTATCTCATTTACTCATCCTGGTACACACGTTTGATTGATTACCGATGATGATACAGATGATAGACTAAGAAATTGTGATGGATGACCCTTAATTGAACCTTGAGGGCTTCGAATCCAATTTCTGTTGACATACTTTCTTTGGACTTCTCATTTCATAAAAAGACAGTAATAAGCCGCCATAGGTAAGCTATAGTCTGTAGAGATATCACGTCATAAGATAACAGCTGGTCAAACTGAATGTCCATCAGGTATATAATATCAAAGCTGTGAAGAGCTTTATATAGATAAGGGAGTGGGGTCAGTGTAAGGTATACTTTATCCAGCTAGAAGCCATCTGAAAGAGTACAATGCTCTATTATTACACGACACTTCAAATTTCTATTATCATTAGGATATTGTCATGACATCTGCCTCTAAGCGGAGACATATATATGATAACGGGACATATATCTTATATAAAACAGCTACAGGCTATAGATAATAACTTTGATGATACTTAGGTGTCAACCAGACGGTAATTGATCATCAATTATCATATAAATCTATATTATGTTATTATTGAGATCTTTTGTCATTATTTAAATGATTATCACAAATATTAAAGCAATTATTACTATCATGATCAATGGTTGACACTGATCATCTAGTAACAAAATCAATATAAAACAACAACATAAAAAAAACCAGAAATATTAAGATGTTTTTCTGTGTGCTTTTGTAGTTAGAAAGCATTGTCTTCCAAAGAGTAGCTATCACCGATATATATGTATTTCCCGTCCAATACAAAAAGACTATTTCATCTATTGTGGACAAGAATGACATATTGATATATTTCATTGCAAATATTTCAAATTGACACCTGATAGTATGCTCTTGAAGTGACAGTGTACAACGAACTCTGATGCCATTATAACCTACTAAGACGTTAACTTAATGTCACATTTGAGGGTGTAATGTTCATCATTCAACATAATAACAAATAATAAATTTGTCATTATCATACATTTATTTATAGGGAGACTACACCGAGATAATAGAGGATCAATTAATATCGGCTCATCATTAACTTTAGATTATCTCAAACTTAATCTGTAATCTCTATTCAACGTGTTCGTTGTCACTTCATCCCATTGCCTGTCGCATTAATTTATTCCTCATGAAGCTATCAGGTAAATTACATAATCTACCCCTCTCTACATATACAATGTATTAAGTCGAGTACTATCTCCGTTAATTAGACAATCAGTTGTCTAACTGTCATTGCCACAACATACACGAGTGACTTGAATATATTTTCTTTATGTGAGTCAGCAGAGAAGAGGGGACCACAGCCACTTATGTTTATGAAACAAATAGGATAATTAGCAGATATACAAGTAATAGGCTTGATACTCGGAAATAATATTGATGTTATGATATGATACAATATTGTAAATATTCCAGGACACTGATATAGTCATGCAATTAAACAGGGATAATGCTAATGTTAGATGATCCATTACGTTCTGGTATCTTAGGAAAGTTGTAATGAAACAGGAACGGTCTGTAGTCGGTTGAGATGTCAGGGCAATAGAGGAACATATACCTGGAATATTCACACCTTACTATTGTGATTCAAGGACCAGTATTATTAGGTAGTAGTAGTAGTAATAGTAATAATAATAATAATAATAATAATAATAATAATAATAATAATAATAGTTATAATACTAATAATTATTACAAAACTTACATTATCCTCGAAAACAATCCATCTCATTGGCACACATAATACAGGGGTAGGGAAACTCATAATCCAGGTACAATACAAAGTTCATCAACAAATGATCAGATAAAGTGGAAACTTAAAGAAGTGTAAGCAAGTGTACAAAAATGGCTTAACGTGTTTAGGGTGTGAATTTCAAACAGTAGGGACAGCAACTGAAAAAGCATCAATTCCAGCATGAATTTTAACCCAGGGGACAGACAACAAGTGAAATTCAGATGAAAGGAGTTCTCTAGACTTGGATACTAGAGAAAGAATAGAAGAGAAAGAGTAGGATCTACAGTACTGCACCAACACACATAAGATGCACCTATATATACTTATAGTGGCACACAAAAAGTTACATACATCTAAAAACATATGTAGTACCATCCCTTTTATGTGGTTTTAGCGATATATTCCATCGATTTCTAGCTATTTAGATCACATCACGCCATTACTCTTTCGTGCTTCTGACATCATGTGATTCACAATCAATATCTATAATAATTGTCTAGGTCCATTCCATTAATCCTGTAATATTGATACTTATCCTTCGTTCGTTTTAAGACTAAAATCATTTCAACCCTTTAAATATCAGACTGAAATCCTTTGATTGTCATAAGCCAGAGATCGATATCTGTTTTTTTTTTAAACTCTACAAAAATTGATGATATTAATTTATTATATTAAATAATGAGTCCTCTGTAGTTTCATCTTCCCGGTTTGTGAATCTTTTTTTATATGATTAGCGTAACCCACTACTGTCCGTGCTAAATGACTCATATATCACTCCCCTCACGTGTTATGTGAGTTGTTTGTGAGTCGTTATTTTGAGTTATATGTTTGCAGCCAGACAAGATTTTGGGCAGCTGATACCTCACATGACACCATCTGACAAAGGGATGTGTAATGATGACACTGATGATAATGGTAATGATATATCTCGTGGTAATGAATGGTTACTTGGTGTGTGATAAGGAAGCCGGGTACGTGCCCATATCGATAAGACGCCAGATGTCGCCACTGTACCAATTGTTATTCAGGGAAACTGAATGGCTAAGGTGATTGTAATCAGCCATTAATTGAAGATGGAAGTAGGTGCTTTGGTGATGCTTAATGATAAAATCGGACAGACAGACATAAAGACAATCAGACTGGCAGACAGACAGTCAGACAGACAGGTAAACAGACAGACAATCAAAAACACAGAGGAGGAGAAGAGAGAGAGAGAGAGAGAAGAGAGAGAGAGAGAGAGAGAGAGAGAGAGAGAGACGAGAGAGAGAGAGAGAGAAGAGACACACACAAGACAAACAACGCACATACGACACAACGATCACAACGGCACGCACGACACACACAATATATATATATATATATATATATATATATATATATATATATATATAATGATGCGCTTGATATGATATGATATGATATGATATATCACCTGATATAATATAGTACGATATGACACAATGATTTCACTTGTATGCCGTTTTCTGCGTTTCTAAACCACCATTCCCGGTTTAACCTAAATATCTTATTTATCATGTCATAAGTCTCTCAGTGAGTGACTAAGTAAGAGAGCAAACGAGTGAGTGAGAGACTCAAAGCAAACGAGTGAGCATTTTATTTAGCCTGAACGTTCACATAGAGATACATACACAGGTCCATACGTAGCTTTATAACATACTGAACACATACACACATACATACATACATACATACATACACACCCACACAGACAATCACATTATATATATATATATATATATATATATATATATATATATATATATATATATATCACGGATATTACAAAATATACATCTACACATTCTGTCATAGGCATACGGACACGAACTCTCTCGTGGTCAAGTGGTAGCGTGTTGGACCACAGTTCACTACTACCGGTGTTCGAATCTCGGTGTGGGCATATCTGAAGGTTGTATCATCTTTGTCTTCGCCTCGTTATCTTTATATGTCGCTCGGCCCATTTAGCCTACGATGTGCACAAAAATGGCCGTAAATCATCATATACTCAAGCTGATTGACATTAACTTAAATTATGTGTCTGTGTCAGTGTGGATGTTTGTGGATGTGTGTGTGTGCATTGTTGTGTGTGTGTGTGTGTGTGTGTGTGTGTGTGTGTGTGTGTGTGTGTGTGTGTGTGTGTGTGTGTGTGTGTGTGTGTGTGTGTGTACGAATGCGCAAGAGAGATTAAAGCTTGGTTTAATCACAGTTTCCAAATATGCCTCAATATCTGTATACAGGGAGATAACCAGGCTTCAGGTAAATGGATGTAACAACAAAATCGATATCAACATTGATCTAATTTATTTCCAACAATTATATGAGATAATAACAAAGACAGAGATGTTCCCAATCAGGATAATGTCGCTACATCTGGACCTGGAAAACATCACATAATCCCTGAAACAGACGCCAATAAAAGACCTGTTAGCTATGTACATAGATAGACAGACAGACAGACAGACAGACAGACAGACAGACAAATAGATAGATAGATAGATAGACAGATGATATATATATATATATATATATATATATATATATAAAGATTACATGAGCTATATTAGAACGAAATAAAGAAAGGTGACAGAAATATATTTTAAAAGGAATTAAAAGTCATAAACTAAAAGTAAATATAAAACATTAAGATTACATGACCTGACCTAGCTTCCATTTGGGTCAGTTCATTTACAATATATCTATGTTTATAACATTAATCATATGACAGTGGTATATTAATGACCTTGAGATACTTTGACCTCTCAGCTGTTATATCAGATAAATCTGTCCTCAAGATGACGGAAAAACGTTACTACATTCTAGGACAATGATCTTATATAATGAGGTAATGCCAAGAGATGAGTCATTATCATTTACCAGTCTGTGTTAGTAGAAGAATTGGAGCGGAAGAGTGTTGTTGTTTATGTTGTTGTTTTTGTTGTTGTTGTTGAGATAAACATTATAAATAATGCTATTTTTCTTTTCCCTCTCATAACTTTACTGAATTTACGGTCGTTTTTCCTGCTGTGAGCCATGTTCTGTCACATTGACAAAATCTTGAAACATTTTAAAATATAATTATACCAACTACACATTGTAAATTCTTGGTGTGGTTTTGTTTAGTACTATAATTGCAGCTACGGTACTTGCTGCTACTTCCACAACTACTACATTTACAACACGGCTGCTGCTACTACTGCTTCTATTACTACTACTACTATTATAACAGTGCTACTACTAGTACTACTATTACAACACTGTTGTTGCTGCTACTACTACTACTACTTCTACTACTTCACTACCACCATTACTATTAATAATACTACCAATACTGCAAATACTAATACTTATTAATAATAATAATAATAATAATAATTACTCTGCTGCTGAAGTTGATGATTCTAAAATTGTCCCCACAAGTGCCACATTACTGATACCATCCCCTACCACAATTACTATTTCTACCCTTACTTTTTATTCCTATTTACTACTACTACTACTACTACTACATTTATAATAAGAATACTACCGAATTGGTTTTGTTATTGTGAGTACTGATCTTATTACATCTACGAAAGATAACAATACTAATGATACTACTAATATTGTTTATAATACTACTTCTCCTATTCTTGGTAACGCTGTTACTGCTGCTGCAACTATTATTATTATTATTATTATTATTACCTAATAATAAGAGTGCTTGTATCACAATAATAAGGTGTCAATATTCCAGGTATATGTTCCTCTATTGTCGTATTCTACGCCCATCACACTTTGCCCGTACTTTCTTCTATAATAAACTGTCATCATTATTCTAACATTAATCTCTATACTCACACAATAGACGTTCTATAAATATTTGTCATAATTCCTCATTATTACTGACTCTAATATCTGGTTACCTTACTATCTATAATACATTTATCTATCTGATGTCTTCTCAGCCGACTACAGACCGTTAGTTCTATGGCTTCTACTCGCCATCCCGTCACAATGAGCTGTGATAATTCTTAGAGATGGTTCCTAGTCCTGTCTCTTGATCTTTAGAAATACATTTGTCTTTCTTATATAATCTTCTATTCGTTTCTATTGGGTGTTTTTTTTTCTCATCCTAAGTCTACTGTCCGTGATACGTCCATCTCCTTATTCCAACTTCCCGAGAGTATTTTTGATGTTTTACCATTTTTATTTCAATTCTTGTATCAGTCTGGTGTGATGTCCCGGGATGTTTTTTTTAAAATTAATCATCCCTCACGATAGTTGAGGTCGCTTCTTTGACACTGTGTTTCTCATATTTGACATCCAGATCCAAATGCCAGAAGACTAGAAAAGAAGCTGCCATTATCTTATTTGTGTTTAAAATGGTCGCATGTGTATTAAAGAATCGTAAACAAAATTTAATTTGTCTGAAGACTACGTATCTTGTCATCAGATGACTGTTCTGATTTATAGCTTATCTCTCATTGTTTTATCAGTAACTTATAGTTATTAGCAGAAAATAAAATATATATAAGTAAATCAGTCTACTAATGATACAGGTACATCACAGATATAACAACAAAAAATAAATGATATAGCAATGTGTATATCAGAGTAAATAAGGCTGATGATTATCCAAAAATGTTAGGTAATGGTAAATGTCTCTCATAGGCATGTATTATAATTATAATATAATATATATATATATATATATATATATATATATATATATATATATATATATATATATATATAAGTAAATCGCAAATGAAGACGACATATTAAGTTGCCGAATTTCATAATCTGGACAAGATGGTGGCGACAAGAGTCTTTCATGAATATAAGTATAAGAGAGGGAGAGGTTCAACCTGGCAATTGTTCTAAAATAAGTCAGTGCTCTTGATTGGAACCTGTACTATCAAATTAATGTTTGGAGTAATCTACAGAGATGCACATTTTACCTTAAAAGTCGTGTTGTCATTTATAACAGATAAGTAGACCATTTTTAAGACAGGCAGAGGAGAGAGGGGGGGAGAGAGAGAGAGAGAAAGAGAGACTTTGGTTTAAATAAGAATATACGAGGGGGGGTTCTACTCGGCAACTATTCGAAAACAAGTCAGGGCTCTTGATGGGAATCTATGCTATCAAATAAAATGTAAATGGCTAAGACAAATGTTTGAAGTAATTTAACAAGATTCATGTTTTACATGTAAAACATATAAGTAGAACACAGCCATGTTGTCATTTGTGACCCTTTACTGGCGAAATAATACAGGAAAGTAACATAGCGGTGAACCTTTGAAGTGTTTCATAAAACATGAAAGGCTGTAACCCTCTTTACTCCATCCTCGGGAGCTGGTATCTCACAGCGCCGCAAACCTTAAGCTTCTTGGGTCAAATACGAGTATTACATGTGTCTGAGATGTTTAATTTAATAATCACATTTCTGTAAGCAGTTGACCTTTGACCATGTATCCTGAATGTAATCAGCGTCGAAACAAAACGAAGCACAATCGTCAGTAAATAAAAACAAACACAAAAACAGGAGAAGAGGGAATTAATAATATTGACATACTTCATGATGTTAAGCTGTGTTGTATACAGTACACATATGATAGCTATAGCTAACACTATTATATATATATATATATATATATATATATATATATATATATATATATATATATATATACCTACACTCAAACACACACACACACTCATACCATGGAAGGCACTACACGTATCACTATGAAAAGTCAGTCTTTGGTTTCATTATCTCAGAGAATTATGAGGTGTGCTGTCTCGTGATTCTCTGTGCCAGTGCCATTTGACCAACCGTCTAAACACACCAGCCTACTAGGAGCCAGATTGTATCCTATGAATCCCATTTAGGATGTGTTAGATGCCGGTGTATGGAGAAGCCACAAGTCGCCTATTGATTTAACTTGGCTCGGGATCTTTATGCCCAACGAGTGGTGATGATGTTGGTGATGATAGTGTCTGCTCATCCACATCTCAACACGGAGTACAAACACGTAGAAAACCATCCCTCTATCGGCTCCTGCCAGGTGCTATCTGATCGTCGTAACCTGAATATTGTAGAATAACATCTCGGAATAAAGGTTGAGTCGTAAAGTCAACTGCTCCAACTCCCGGCTTCTGTCACTAGCGACATACAGGTAAGTGATGTAATTTAAGTTACGAAGAGACGATTAAGGCTGGGTTTAGCTGTCGAATAACTTCAAACTGTATGTGATTCATCATAATCCGTCTTAAAGTGTGCCATCTTCCTCCACGTTATCTACGTCAACCGTAATTGTTGTTATTTTTAACAACCCGGTATTAACATTCTACTATCTTGGTTATTATTGTCATGTTGACAGTTGGGTCATCAGTGTGATAATGCTTAATAACCTGGTTCGTTTGATTTATCGACATGTGTGGCCTTGTCTGATTCTGTATAATTATTGGTAACAATCCCGTACTATCCCCAACTCACCGTTGGACAGACTACTTCTAGCTATCAATAACAAACATATGATCCAGATTGATCCAGTAAATTTAGTCCAAATGGCTTTTGGGTTCATTGATATGTTGTGGTTTCTGTATTATTGATCCATTGCCGTCAAAGTCATAGAAAATAGATGTTTTTTTGCTTGACTGTATTATCCTGTGTAACTCCCAGTAATACGGCACTATCCCCAATTCCCCAAGAGACTGTGTATTCTTTGTGATTGATCCAGTGTCCTCAAAGTCCAAGTAAATAGATGTTTTGACATATATATATATATATATATATATATATATATATATATATATATATATATATATATGTTGTGTGTGTGTGTGTGTGTGTGTGTGTGTGTGTGTGTGTGTGTGTGTGTGTGTGTGTGTGTTGTGTGTGTGTATGTATGTATGTATGTATGTATGTATGTATGTATGTATGTATGTATGTTGTTGTATGTATGTATGTATGTATGTATGTATGTATGTATGTATGTATGTATGTATGTATGTATGTTATGTATGTATTTATGTATTTATGTATGTATGTATGTATGTATGTATGTATGTATGTATGTATGTATGTATGTATACATATATTCATTCATTATAAGTTATTGATCGATTTGTTTTGTAATGCAATCGTTATTTGTGATTAACTATGACATCTAAATAAACATTTTCTTTACATGAGTGTAGTCCTGTGATGTTAGTCATTGTTCAGAGGAATCACAGACAACTGAGCCCGAGTGATAACTCGACCCAGTCAACTCTGTTTTCGATCAGACAGTTAGGCATTCAACTGAGACAACTCGGCCCCAAGTTAGAGACTGGGGGGGGGTAAATGATGTGGCGACAGCGAGCTATTCGTTACCGACAACATGGCACCACGTAAAGACAGCTCGGATTAATAGTAAACGATGTGGTGTTTACGTGTACTTTACTGAGTAGCAGAAGTAGTGGTTTTTGTATGGCGTAGAATGCATAATTGTATGATGAAAAAAATCAGATGTGTGAGTAGATGCTATGGATGAAAGCTTCGACAATGGGATTAGGACTAATAGAGGTATATATATATATATATATATATATATATATATATATATATATATATAATTATTAATCATCAGGTAACAACAAATAAATTGGTGTAAAGAAATAATGAAATGGGCCTAATACACTTTTTAATTACCATGGCACAGACTACTGACCGGGAAGAATCAATGTACATACGTATCCAGATCGATCCAGGAGTTCTGAGGTTGTTAGTTCTGCCTGAACGTATTTAATTCAAAGAGCTAACATTTTCACCTGAAATTGGCGGGATATGGGCGTTGTTGATGACGTGGGAGTTCCTTGTCCGGCACCAAGCCGGATATTAATGGCGCCACCTGCACTTCCGGTCAACAAAGGAATCGGCTTCTATGGCGACAGAACCGCTCCGTATGCGCAATAATTTATTCGATGATACCACACTCCACGTCCGTGTTTGTTCGGACACTCGGGTCGTAAATGGACGAAGTGTCCACATTCCAAACGTCGCCCCGACTCGATGTCCATTGAGTGGGCTGCCATTAGGCTGCCAGCAGGCTGCCATTTTCCACACAGATCATCAGCCAGAGTTGTCATTGTGATGTTCTTTACCAGTGTGAAGTTTGCCGGCTGAATATGCTATAATACACATATATTAATTTTACAACAACACCAAGTAAGATGGTTATATAAAAAAATGTAGTATATTTGCGCATTAAGTTTATATTCCCATAATATTGCTTCATAGTTGACGTTCGCTTAGCAAATCAATAATTATCAATCATTGGTCACTTGATAGTCTTTCTATCAGTTGTAATAGCTGTGTCTAGAGATGTATTTATTTAAGTCCAAGTTGTTTGAGTGCAAACATTACACCGCTGTTTAATCCCTGATTCTCTTCAAGTTGTCTCCCGCCTGGCGTCTTCTCATGTGTTCTCTAAGCCGGGTGGGGGGGTCATCTCGCTATGGAGGATGAGTTATCTCATCGTGGACCACAAGTTGTCTGGGCTGTTTCGTCACTCGGGACGCCGTTTTCAGTCACCGTTTAAAGCCCGTAAAACTTTTACATTAAGAACCCATTCCAGCTTAAGAGGTGCTAAGACTGGAATATGATTGACGTTGTTGTTACGCAATATAAAAGATAATCTACAATTAAAATTTTCTAAAAGAAAGCTAAAATATTTGCCAGGTATAATAATTTATAGTTTATTGTGTTGCAGACCTCCAGGTCTAGGTTCGAAATTCAAGGGTACCTGCGCCTGTGAAATACTTCGTGTGAAATAAGAATCTGCCCTCTGTTAAATATCCGAGACGTGATCTATTCCAAAGGTAATTAAAAACAAATTACGATGTACTCAAACTGAGAGGTGCTAAGAGGAAATGATATGAACAAAATATCGTTTATATATTACATATTTATAAGTCGGAAGCCGTAATTCGAGGGGTAATTTTGGCTACAGAGGTGTGTTTCTGCCTGGGAGGTGTTTCATCTGATAATATGATTTCCCTGGGAGTATCACTCAGCCAGATTTACAGCTTTTATCAGAGTTGAAGTAGTAAAAAGAACCATACACACTGACTCATCGATTACGATGCTTGGTGATGTTGATATTCCTGAATAGGATTTCTCTCTTCGAGATGCCACATCATTCAGTCAGTAGGAGATTAAAACTGATAATGAGAGCGGCTAATCTAAAGTCGCGTTTACTGTTTATAGGATCACTCATTATAAAGTTGACTGATTGCATTAGCTTATCCCAGGTCACTGTTGTGTTATACATAAATATCTTGAGGGTTTTAAGCAATCTACTCAGAACACCGCCTCATACCAATTACTCTTCGATGACTCTCTCGTCTCTTTTAAACCTAGTGGCAACATCTAGATTTAATCATGATTTAATTGCAACTTATCTAGACCATGATTATAAGATGATGCTACAAAAGGAAAATTGTACTAATTCTGTTTTAAATATTACAAATGCTTCGGTATATCGATTATCATTTAAGTGTGCCCTCTACCGGCCGTGCCCAGTCTTCACGAGTTAGTGCTAATTTCTATTTCGATGGTCAACTCTTATAATCCGATGAATAATTATATTAATTTGGGATATCTAAAGGTTTCTTAGTTTAAATTTAGGTTCGTGTTTTAAATGCTTTGCCATTTAAACGGTGGCTATATCTAGCTGGCTCATCGAATTATTTCGGTGTTAAATTGTGAATCACAGAAATTTTCTCTAAGTTATTATTATTTGATGAATAATCTACTTTAGAGTAAACATGAAAGATAAATAAAAAGGGCGGATGGCGACCGGAAGTTGACACGCTTCACTAGCAAATATAATAATCCACTCTTTCTGCAGTTTTGCTTCTTGAGAAACCTATTGCACATTAATATCCTGAAAATATAATATAACTCGAATTTTTTGTCCTCTTTAAGGAACAACTTAGTAAATAAAGACATTTTTTGTTATTCCATATTTAGCTCAGATTTTCTAGCTGAGAAATTTGGCCAAGGAGTAATCTACAGGCAATCATCCAATAATCACAGGTAACATGGGAATTTCAATCCTAATCTAGGAGTTTGTTTGCAGCACCGCGCTCAATCTACTTCGCTATCAGAAGGTGACTATATATCATGTATATATATATATATATATATATATATATATATATATATATATATATATATATATATATATATATATATATATATATATATATGTATATATATATATTGGCAAGTCACCTACATTATGTGATTACCTGACAGGATATGATACAGACAAGATATTTCTAATAACCTCCTGTAGAGAATGACAGCTGTGATCGACAAACACTTCAGCTGTGAAGCCTTCAGCAACATCACTATTATGAGCCCTTAAGGCACCACGTGCTGCAGATAACAGTCTTAAAATCCTAACACATCGAGTCCATCCACCCCTAGATCTTACCACACCATCCCGCCATCCATCACTGGCGCGTTGTGCATCTCCATAATCTCCAATCCCCACCCCCACAGCCGTCAGCCGGCTAGCCTGCTCCATCTGCAGATCGTGGACCCTTTCTCGGCGATAAGCCCTCTGTCTTGTCCTTAAAACCGAACGATCGTGATGTGTCAGCAATCGGCTATGTCCAAACCAACATAATTAATGCTCCCCGTTCGTGTAGAACACGACTGCCTTCGAAGTCGTCATTTCATCTGGAAGAAAACAGCCTCCCGATTTATGGACAACAACGATAAGGCAACATGATACAAATATGAGATGAGAACGTTCGTCTTTCGGGCGAAAGCGAGATGGACGAAGCCGATATGTCCATCTGGTGATGTATTGACACTTGAATCCCGATGCCCATAAGATAATAATATTATGAATTGATGAAATGCTCACTGCTGGCATCCTCATTTCATGCGTCTTCAAGCCTCAATAGATTTATCTTTTGGTTTTCAATACCAGAGAGAGAGAGAGAGAGAGAGAGAGAGAGAGAGGCGCTTCTATTTGTTAGCAATACTATATCAACGTAAATCCTGAAGGATTTTAGCTTCCGGTGGCATTTATGGATAAAGACAGCTTAGTTGCTGACTTTATTCGTTGATGAAGCATTTAATTCGCCGGCAATTAATCACGAATGTAAGATGGTTAATCAACTAATCAATCTCTCTTTTTCCTCTCTCGTACCTGGACGCACAGGTGCTTTCATAAAAAAAGGTTCAAGAATTCGTCCTGAATAACCTCTAGAAATAAAACAAAGAAAGTACCTCTAAGACCATAGTATAATCCATCCTTTAGCCAACCATACCATCTTTACTAAGATAACAAAGAATTCATCTTGATCAAGCAATATGTCTGATTACCTATCTTCAGATATTTGGCACATGGCTCGTAAATAATGACCGAAGCGCTGTTACCTTCCTGTATGATGTATTTAGCTGAGGTCGGATTTCAAATAGAATATGCCGCTGTAATGAGTGGTGTTGTCACTTTGATGACAAACCCCTAAAATCTGATAAAGGCGCCAGGTGTATCTTTCAACGTCAGGTATTTTCCATTTTTCACCTATCTGACATACAAGATATCTAATACAAATCGTAGCCATTGTCGTGTCTCATATTTATGATATTTCACCGATCTACTGATGTCGTAAGATGTCATTTACTCCGGTTTCTTCTTCTTTACGACGAACGTACCGATTGACGTCAAGCGTCAGATCACGTATCAAGTCCCGTAAAGCAAGGAAATGGCTTTCTCCAAGATGGACTTCTTTTGAAACGGAGATTTGCCACTAATACTCTTATACCTTCGTATGACAGATGTGGTTTGTTTGAGATTGGCTGCTAACAATAGCCACGTGGCTTACAACATCTATTGTCAGCGATGTCTGCTGTTATACCAAATCCCGGGATGTCTAGGCGATTTGACCATTTCTTTGGCATTCACATCAATATGGAGCGAGCACCAATTCGAACTCTTCCCCGGATATATATCTTTTCACTGAGTAAGATAGCGGTATCTTTTCGAAAGCATATCAATAATTACTGTGTACACTTTTCCGGGTTCCCATTAAAGGCATGGCCTAATTAGTTATTAACTTACATGGATACATACATACACACACACACACACACACATATTTAGTCGGCATGCGGCGCTAAGAGCATCCCTAGTGTATCCATCAGGTTTCTATGCATTGGGTTGATGACGACTCGAGGTCGAGGAAAGAGATTGTAAAGAATCCCCGTTAGTATGTCACGTATACTGATAACTCAATATGTCACATTAATGGTAATCCTAACTTAGATATACCACCAATAATGATCATATTGTGTTAATAAAACGTCCTGTTTCAGGTACTGTGACAATAATAAAAAAATAGGCACATCAGTTGTTATGTTAGTGAGCTCAGGACCATTCGCCTAACACTATTTGGCACTATATAGTGTATTAGGATGCTGTCGTAGTCTTTCTCTATGTGGCTTGTTCATCATTAATTAGCAGATATTGGATCATTTGGGAGAACAGATTTAATCATCCATCATAATCTTTCACAGTCTAAATCATTCGGCCATCCTTCAGCACAATCCTCAATTTTTCTGATCGTTCTGGTGGGGGAAATATCCATAGTCCAGCTGGTAGTGTGGTCGGGCAGAATTCCCCACGATACAGTATCGCAATTTGGACCAAGCAATGGTTGAAGTGTGTGGGGGGGAGGTGTGTGTACGCGTGTGTGTGTTTATATTGCGGCAACGGTTTTGTTAATATGTTTAATCTGACTCCTTTTCTGGACGATAAAGAAGATGCCATTAGATCGAATTGTTTCCGAGCAAAATCCAAATCCGCTTTTCTATAGGAATACGTGCTAGATACAACGCAAGTATAATGAGATGCTGTGCGCATCTGGCCTTCATAAATATGCTTGAGCTGAACACAGCGAAGTGATGAGAGTCAAAAGATTATTCTTCGTCAAATCATCAAGTATACCCAGGTGATAACAAAGCATTAGCGCAGCAAAAAACGATATCGCTTGCTGCATAAATGAAACAGAAAATAGCTGAAAGGCGAGCTCGTAGAGGGGGGTGGGGTGTTGGTGGTGTATATCCATTAACGCGTCGGCTTTTAGAAGCTCGAGTAACAAATTTCTTATTAGCCAGCTATCTTGTTTTGACACCATTTGTTGACAAAACGCTGTCGCCGCCAGCTGGGTATTGGACCAGCTGTCTCCCGTGTTTACCTAACGAGAAGATTCACCATCCTGGATAAGCCATTTAACACATGTCGTAGATGGGCGTCGAATGGTTCAATAGACATCATCGGATACTACAGATGACTGCACATCTGTAGACGTACGACCATTAGATATGACCATATACCTGACTCTAATGGGTAGAGCCCCGGTCTAGGTATTGTCCTCTTGCATTAACGATATCGATTCGCGTAAATGTTCACACTTCCGCGTCTTTGATGCTAGGCAGATCTCTGTGTGTGTGTGTGTGTGTGTGTGTGTGTGTGTGTGTGTGTGTGTCCGTGTGGATGTGTGTGTGTGTGTGTGTGTATGTGTGTCTTGATCGTTCTCCGGCTCAAATGAGTTGCATATCTACTTACTGGCAGTTAAATAGGTTGGTTTTCTTGGAAGGTATCCATCGGGGAGGGAGGGGGGGCGGAAATTGACGCAGTTACCGAAGCTCTAAATAGTCGTCCCGTAAATGGTCTACTGGGATGAATATACATTTATCCGCGCCCATTTAAGAGGAAGCGGGTAGAAAAATGGGCATATTAGGGTTTATGCGTAAACTAAAGCGTACCTCGGCTTGAATGAGTATGTGTAAAAGCAATGTTAAATTCCACTTCATCATAACAAAACCAACACTTTGACATGAGATGTAAATAGTTTCTTTCCTCCTAATATTCCTTGTCCATTTCTCACCGAGAACCTTGACTGAATCGACCTTTGTTGACAAAGACATTCCTTTTCAAACCGAAGCGAACTCCACCCGATCAAAGACTCGTACAGCGCGGTTCGGTTTGTTTTTAATCTTCCGAAGAACTGCACTCGCGAAACAAATATGTCACGACAAACGATGTCAACCATCACCTCGGCCATAGGTACCTCCAACGGATACTTAACCGTTTTGGGGAATTACTACTTCTGTGTCCTGGCAAGAAAATGTTGAATTAACATTTGTCTTTGCCCTTTCTGGAAGGACATATTATTATTTGTGAAGATTTATCTCTAGCAAAGCTTAAAAACGGACTGCTGGCTGTCGTATTGTTATAATGCACCGAACGTTCACACCTCGAGCTTTGGTAATTTGCTAAACTCATTTATCGAATTTATTACTTTGATCTTCGTCCTTTCATTCAGTAATTTACTAGATTATGCACGTAAAAATCTAGGATTAAATTATCAGCTTATGTTGTCGCTCAGGAGCGAAACATGAACTGGATGAGGTGCTGCAATTGAATTTTTCTGATTAATTGATTTACCTCATTCGGGATACTTTGTTTTAAATGCCGACTCGTTACCCAGATTAATCCAGATGGAGTGCTTATGATGTACGATTTTAAGTCGAGCTAAAGCGAAAGCGATAACTACCTAACCAACATTAAAAGAAAAGCCGATGCTATGTCTCATTTGAAGGCTAGAATTTCTTCATTTGAACGATGAATCATTTCAGATAAACGGCTATCATGGATTGTGTTTTCAAACTGATCAATGTCGAGGTCGAATGAAGTTGGCTGCCGAAAGATGATCACGTGGTTCGATTAATTTTAATCCGAATACCATCATAAACTCTAGTCAAAGTATTAATCCTTTTTCATTAAGTACTAATTCTAGACAAGATGCTGGCTGCGTAATAATATACCCTTTTCCACAAAACTTTAATTAGTCTACTTGTGTTTGATATTCCGGAGGCATGCATCTACACCGTACCTTTGATGTCCTGAACAGGTATTTGATTTTGCTGCGTTCACGTTAACCCAATTCGGTTGAGAGATGACCCGAGCAGTCGTTGCCAACATTTATCAGAAGGACAAGGCCATCCATAGTCTCCTACGTTTAGCTGTGTTATTGACGTTCCCGATGTTCCCAAGTGGGCGTACGGCACGCGTTCGTTAACCTGCTTAATTGGAACACATCGCTTCCTTACGATGGATGTTTGGGGATTTGACATCTGTCAGAACACACTCGGTTCGGTCTTCTCTAGGCTAGTCAGGTGAAAAAATATGTTTATAAATATTTAATTTATAACCAACGTTTTTATTTATGAGGTAATAATTACGTTTTTGTACTCGCAGTATAAGGCTACGTAGTGAGAATATCTCCTCCAATCATTCGTCCATTTTATACCTAAATATGTCCATTTTTTCTGTAAGACATATATATCAAATGTTTATGGTCGTATCCAGTTGTTGAGATATGTATATATGTGGTAAAACTTACTTATCATCATCATCAGCATCATCATCATAATCATCTCAGTAATGTCACCACCACCATCATCATCATCATCTCGGTAAAACACCACAAACCAACCATCATTACCAACGTCATTATCATCATCAACATCATTATCATCCCCAAAATCATCACCATTACCATCACCATCATATATATATATATATATATATATATATATATATATATATATATATATATATATATATATATATATATATATATATATATAATTATGTTTTTGTAATTCGGTAGATAAGTAGAGCTCGTCAGTACACAGACAGAGTGATCTCATTACTTGTGGCTTTGATAACGATTCATCCTCATATGTATCCTCAGGAGTCTAATAATAAATCTTTTTGGTGGCTCAGAAAAATCTGCTTTGAAATGAGTCGAACGAGAAAACAGTTTTTTTTTTCTTTCTAAACGTACATCAAAGTGGGGACTGTTTCAGTAGGAAAATAAATTATGTTTTAAACGATGAATAACATACTCATGTATATATAATGTTATTCTCTTACCAAAAACAATATGTACGAAAAGAAATGGTTCATCATTATTGTCTCGCAAATCTGGATTCTGTGTTTTCTACAAAATCAGGTGTATATCGTCAACAAATCCCTTTCAAGCTTCCTGTTTAAATATTATATCATAGAATAACCCTAATATGGTTATTGAATATATTAGTCAGGTTTTTCCTCTTATTATACACCTCCCAAATTACCAATCTGATTACAACATTACTTTTGTAAGCATGAAATTGTTTCGACACCTGTTATTATAATTGCCTTTTAAGCGAACTGTGATAATGTGAGGTAAGACATATTTTCGGGCTGTTCTACCCAGTTAATGCCATCATAAATAAATCTACTCGGAGACATATAACGTCTGCAGTACCTCAGACATCAATCCTGGTGTCTATTTTTAATTCATATAAACTACATAAAAATGGAACTTCCCTAGATGTTGTTTTCATTCGCCACTGATAGCGCAGTCTAGCTATCAAATAACAACGTGAATAGTTTCTACGGTCAAATACAAATGGATAAAATTAACTGAACTTTATTTAGCTTTAAATGTAAATAAAACTAAACTTCCTGGCTTTCTTTGCTTCTAATAAAACTGTCATAAATCAGTTTACTCAATTAAATATTTCATATATATATAATCATTTCTTAAATTTGTATCCCTCTATTTAGATGAAGAAGAGCCACACAGATAAACTAAGATCTAATTGATACAACGTTATCTTAACTTTAAATAGATTACCTCATGAAGTTTTACATTTAAGAAATTATCCGGTAGCCTGTTGTTATTTACAGTACATTAGAGTGTGTAGGTGCTGCCAAAATGAATTAAATAATCATTATATATATATATATATATATATATATATATATATATATATATACGAGTTCACTCGGCCATAAAAAATGAGTATCTGACAGGACGCGATGGCTATGTGTTTGGATAACCATTTGCGCCTATAATGGCAGCTTGCGTTGTATACTCTCTTGGGAGTTGAGGTATGTGCTTGGTGGAAAGGGATAATAATATTGTAAATAATATTGTAAAGCGCCTTAGAGCAGCTTCTAGCTGAATATGGCGCTATTTAAATATCACATATTATTTTTATATATATATATATATATATATAGGATTTTCGCTGCTATATAACTAGCTGATTTTTTACACCGCCTCCCTGCAAATATGCAGAAATCGGCGCCTCATTGCTGTTTCGGCAATATTTTTATTTCACGTGTCATCGTCAACAAGTGATGTAAAATGATGCCACAAAATCACTTATATTTCTGCAACTTCGCGCCTTTAGTAGTATTTCAAGCTAAGATTCCATATTCGGATAGGGCAAAAATGGAAAAGCATGTCCGGATGCGGCATAATATTTCAGTAGAGTAGCGAGTTTTTTTATGGTCACCCTGTGCGGTAGTGTCAAATTGGCCATCCTCTTTTTTAACATAACAGACCTGCCACAACAGGAAACACACAAATATAAAAGATTTACCTACGGGGGAGGGGACAGCGCGATTACCAATGGCGCCAACATTAAAATTAATCGATTTGGGAAACATCCATTACCAAAAAATACCCCAAAGTAGCACACCCCACGATACGCAACTGTGAGATTTGTCCTGCGGTTGCGTATCGAAGTTGATGCAGGAAACTGAATCAGGTGAGGGAATTCAGAATATCAAGTTAGGGGGCAGGTGACGGGATTTTAAAGTCTGTGGTCAGCCTGAAGTATTGTTGGAATTTCTCCCCCATCAAATTGTAGTTCCTTTATCAGATTATGGCATGCTCCTTGTTGAAACCGGTCCTTGTTTATGTGATCCAGCTACCAGCGATGTTTTCTTTGCTTACTAATTTTTTTTAAATTCCATAAATGTATATAGAGTAGCAATCAGTAAAATGTTATGTTGCTCCATTTCCAACAGAGAAAGCTGCCATTTCGACTAATTAGTCATGTTCTTGGCATCCAAAATCTTCTTGAATAAGCATTCTATGGATTTAACAACAGTATATTGTTTTAATAATAATGTTTATGTATTTTTTACATTTATAATGTATATATCTATTTGGGGGAGTAACTAACACACACAAACACACCTGTCGTTTTTTATTATTGTTTTTTTTTGGCATCCGTTCTATATTTCCATTCTATTGCCATGTTGTTGGCATGAAAATCTTCGGCAAAAAAGACTGAAAACGGATCGGAAAACCTTTCTTTGGAATCAAAAAAATCGCATATTGCATGCCGTATGATGCTTTGAATAGAGAACCAATATGTCGGATCCCCATGACTGACTTCGCACCTTCTGCCCTCGCCTTTACCGGCTCGAGCTCCTTTTTACCAGGGGAAACACTGATATATATATATATATATATATATATATATATATATATATCAGACCATATATTTTATGTTATACAATTATAGAAATCGAAGACCTATGTAAATTAAGTGCTGCTATTTGTATAAAATAGAACTGACAATAGAATACCAACTTATTTTTCCCAAACATTTTGCCCATGAAACGAAAACATGACAATTATCCTATTCTAATGGTATATTATACAAAGAACGTTCTCGTCGCAATTCCACAAACATCTTGCCACCGTTAACAAAATAAATTTAAAAATGGCTGTTACGTTTACTGACGTAGCACGAGTGCGTGATGTGATTATCTCTGTTTGTTTTATTATTGTCTTTATTTAATAATCAGTTAATCTCCCACGGGTTGGATAAAGACTCCCTTTCCAACCAAGGGAAGCCAACCCCAGTAACATATATATGAACCGGTTTCGAACCCATAGCCGTTCCCTCTGGTCTATCACAGCTCCTGTTATTGCATGGGAGGACATAACATGAACACATCTATATAGATGTATGATGCTTCTAAAAACAAGACATCATCATGCATAATTAATCGTAGGTAAGATATGTTTTTTTTATTTGAGTGTGTGTTTGTGTGCGTGTCTATATATATATATATATATATATATATATATATATATATATATATATATATATATATATATATATATATATATATATCATATATATATTACACCTGCTACAATAATTAGGCTACATCATCTGTATCCCTGGCTATCTACATATATGCTCGTCTCAGTGGTGGGATAAGGTTATATTTGGGTTAAAGCAAAATGACATACGTCAATCAAACATAAACTGATATGATTTGTTGATGACATAAGATCGGTTTGTTGACAGATCATGTTGACACTCGTGTATAAGATGATTCACCCCCCACACACTTATTGTCTGTAACCGTTGAGCTGGTCCCCACTGTGACGTCATAATCTCTAGGTTGCCGCTATAAGACAAAACACTTGTTCATGTCCTATCCTGAAGACGGGACATCCTGTCAGCCGGATTGATAGTGATGAGAGCATATGGATCATGAAGAAAGAGTCGGAGATAAACACCATCCCTCGGATCAGCTAATTCCGGTTTCTGGATGTGTTACAGTAAAAGCATGTCTCGTTCAAACTGCGAATAGACCTTAAACAGACCTGGTTTCTTTTCACATATCTAAATTCAATGTTCTCTATTACCGACACACACACACACACCCGGTACGATAAACATTGATCTATCTGCGGCCATTTTAAATCAGTCATGTGATGTAAATACTATTCACCTACGCACATGTGTAAAGTAAATATGTGTAATTTTGGTGTTTTTATTTCGATTTGGCCTCACATGGCGTGTACATTGTTCAGTAGTATCTGCCTCAACCGACTCAAACCACGTCAACGCATTTCGGTTGAATCCGACCTATATCGTAGCAGCGACCCTATAATCGATACGTTTTCAGATGCATTATTATTGATTCCTAATTTATGACTTGATATTAATTAGATAAATATTCTCACTAGTTCATGTCTAACATAATAATATAGTTTAGTCAATAGTTAACTGTTTATTTAAACCCAAAACTTTATTGTTTTTTATTTATTTTTTATTCGGCTAAAATGGATAAAGTCATGTATTTATCACAGATCGGTTTTCACTAGACGAATCTTGAAGTCGTCTTCCTGGTTTCTTGACAGTTCGAACTTTAAACGCTTTAAATATGACTTATTTTTTAGATAACATCCACCATATCCTGATACACGAGATTAAAAAGAAACGTCTAGGAGATACCTCCTTGTCTTGTACCACGATTGATAATTATGGCTTCACTAGTCTGATCACTCCATTTGATTGACCACAGTTAGACTCTGATACCTGTACACTAATATACCAGTATATCACAGGAATTACATCCATGGCCTTCAGAAACGTGATAGCATGTGGTATGTCATCAAATGCAGCTTGCGCGTCGAGTGCACAAACATAAACGGGAGAACCGTTAGATACACAGTGGTCTATGACGTCGTGTGTGAGGGCAACTGCCATTGCAGTTCCACGACTGCTGACGAACTCCAACTGCAGATCTTGGAATTCGTGCTCACCACACTCTTTAAATACCTGTATCTCAAATACTTTGGAAACGGTTGTAGATAGTATTATGGGGTGATAGTTTTTTGGCACTGTGGGATCAATGTTAGGTTTCTTCAATAAAGGAATGAGAAAGCCCTTCGTAAACGAATCAGGTACAATGACGTACCTCACACACATAGAAAGCATTTGACAGAGAGTTGACGCCAACTTTGATCCCATTGCCCATTTGATGTGATCTGCGGTAATACCATCCACATCAGCAGCACATCCTAGCAGCAGCAGCACATCCTAGCAGCAGCAGCACACCCTAGCAGCAGCAGCACATCCTAGCAGCAGCAGCACATTTAGTCAAAGAAGAAACTTCCAAAAACAACGAAGTATCTCTCTTAATAAATAAATGTCATATCGTTTAAAGGGTTGTGTAAATGGTCCTCGCTTACAACCGACTTTTATATCTTTTTAATGATTTTATTTATTGATTTATTTATTGAGCGAGTGAGTGAGTCAGCCAGAAGATGAGTGAGTGAGTGATTAAGTGAGTCAGTGAGTGAGTCAGTCAAATATATTTTCCGTGCTACGGTTAGACTTATCTATTAATATTAGATCCCAGCCTTAATAAAGTTACTGACTTCGTATTATCATCTTATTAACACGACTTATCTTCTAACTCGATAGATTTATATTAATCGATTCCTTTAATGTTCGGTGTCTGTTAACAACAAAAGGGTGTCATTAACAAATAACACACACACAAATATATATATATATATATATATATATATATATATATATATATATATATATATATATATATATATACAATACATCTGTATATAAATGTTTATAGTAGATGAGTAAGTTTGTTTTATTCATGAAGTAGTTTATCCATAAATTTAATAACAATACACCAAGTTGCTCCGTTAACATATTCGTTAATTCCGTCCCAGATATTTCCTGACTTGTACAAGTTATAGTCAAATTAGTCTATAAATCAACAATCACCAATAACGAAAGTGTTTCTACATGTAGTCGTATAAGGGTCTAAATCCGGTATATTTATTAAGACACGGCCATTTATGTCATAAATAAATGATGATGATGATGATGATGATAGATGATTTACGGCCACTTTTATGCACATGGTAGGCTAAATGGGCCGAGCGACCTCCAAAGGTAATATGAAGTGAAGTCAAAGACGAAACACCTTTCAGATATGCCCACGCCGAGATTCGAACTCAGGTGGTAGCGATCCTGTGGTACAACGCGCTAACCAATTAGACCACGGAGGAGCCTGTCAATAAACGGTGGGCTATGAATGTTACGAAAATCGTCCACAGGTTAGAAACCGACGTCTAACCGTTGTCTGTGACACCATCACCGACGACAGTTATATAGTACGGGTTTAAACACGTACACACACTTCTCTAGAGATGATTCAGTGTGTAATATAGTCAGCTGAGCTACATCGTCCAATCCTATCTAACCTTGTTGTCTCTTATCTTCTAATATGTGGCTGAGAACTGATGACGGAAAATGACGTTAATGCCTCACTTAATAACGATTTGCCTGTAGACAAACATTATCAACGGTATTAACCGGTATATTACGACGTGTAGGCAACATCACGCGTTATCTACTGAAGGCAAGCATTTGTTTACCTACGACAGCTGTTCGTGACTGTATTTATCAGCTAGAGCAGACCTCAGGCCAACAGTCAGAGATGGCGAGGGAACCGACAGTATGGCTAGCGTACGTCATATTGACGGCAATCAAATTTAAGATATCGTGTAATGGCGTCATGTCGTCCATAATAAGATTTAACACGCTGACTGTATTATATCGTGCCATTATACTGTATTATCGACCGGTTATAAGATTGACCAGATATAAATCCCATGATAAACTACGGATCCGTGTTTTGTCTGGATCTTTATTATCTGAAGTCAAATTATGTGATCATATATGCATTACCAAAGAGCTATAATATTCATGTGTGTCTCTATCACTGAAAATATATAAACGTTGACGTTTTACGGCCACTTTTGTGCACAAGGTAGGATAAATTGGCGGAGCGACTTCCAAAGGTAATGAGGCGAAGCGAAAGATGAAACACCCTTTTGACATATCCCGGCCAGGGTTTGAACCTAGGTGCTATAGATATGTGGCGAACCATGTTACCCTGACCATGGTAGCACCCCACACTGAATATATATATATATATATATTATATATATATATATATATATATATATATATATATATATATATATATCATCACTTATATAGCTATAAATGTATTATAATATAATGACTTAGAACAAATTATGCCGATATTATATTTATTTCAAATTTTGTAATTTCTCATTAATGAAATTAAGCCTATTCTTTTTGTTTTTAATTATGTGCTCATATCATTGTTTATATAATCATTAATCCCCAACCAATTGATAAAATTAAATATGGGTGCGGTTATTTTACACTGAAGAAGTAAAATAATACCTAGGGAGTTTTTTCTTCCGGAAGCACATTTACACTTGTATATCATCGCCTCTAGCAGGACTGTTCCAGGAAGGGAGAAGTATTGGGGGGGGAGATTTCACACCTTTATACCTGGAGAGATAGAACTTTCATGGCTCGTAACTTTCAACTACCTTCCTATTCAGAGAACAATGGCAGGTGACTTCCTTGTTCTCCAAGTCAAAGTATCCTTGTCTTACTAGATCATAAGTAAACAATAAACATTCCGGAAACTTAAATTATCCCTCACTCATCATTCCATTTTTTCAATATCGCTCTTCGACTGAGAGATGGTTAAAGATGCAGTTTTTGCCGCTTCTCACATTGTAAATACAGAAAGTGATCCTAGCAACTAACAGTAACCTAGATTCTAAGACAAATCTGAGATAATACGGAGAAAACCTGGGATTCATAAAAGGCGCATATTAATAAATCTATCATGACCACTTTTCTGTGTGTGCTGATAGCCTGTAACAACTGTGTACCTGTGTCCAGATCAGTACCATCTGATAGAACTAAAAAGGTAGGGATGGGTTAACTGATTTATGTCAAGATGATTACACCAATCATTTCCTCGTCGCAATATGGTTGTCAAGCTACAGTCTGCATATCGTGTTTTATCATGCTTTATTTAGCTTTGTGTATATTATTACAATATTTACCAACATATTATGATTTTATTATCAATACTATTTATCTGAAGTACTTGGAGGAGGTCGAGGTAAAATACATTTTAAAACATTTGTATTCTTTGAGAGAAGCAATTTTTATTTAGCGTGTTGCAAACAACTGTTAAAATAAACATACACAAACATAAACAAAACGATTAAGTAAATATTATTGGGGGTTTCCGTTATGATTCCATATTTCAGGTTCCTCTTCTACATCTCTGATATATTTGTTATCTCAGAAATGGATTTTATGTCTCTTTGTACACAATCTATCACTGATAAATAAATGATAAGTGATAAATAGATGTTCAGTGTGATAAATAAATACAATGGAGAAACGACTAGATTAAAACCTCTCTTTTCTCTCTCTCTCTCTCCCTCTCTCTCTCTCTTGCTCTCTCTTTGTCGCTCTATCTTTGTCTATCTTTTCTCTTTGCCTCTCTCTCACTCTCTTTCAATAGCTCTCTATTTATATATATATCTATCACTGTCTCCCCCTCTCTCTTTCTCTTTATCTCTTTCCTCTATCTCTATATCTCTCTCCATCTCAATATATATCTCTCTCTTTCTCCCATTCTCTCTCTCTCTCTCTCTCTCTCTCTATATATATATATATATATATATATATATATATATATATATATATATATATATATATATAACACCAGTGAATATTGCTGTAGACCTAAACTGTTAAATCAATTACATTTATTCTAATTCCGGGTTCAGTTTAACTCCTACCTCTTAATCGTGCATGATTCATCAGTTCCAGTCACACCAGTCTCCCAGGTACAACAGACAATTGTCGGGTTGGTTACATAACATTTACGGTCGGTTAGACAAAATACTAGCCCAGCTGTTATGATGTCATCACCGATTGTCTCTCGGCGACAGCCGTCACTTAAATCGACCTTAAATATTCTAAATATTGACCTTGATATCAATATTGTAAAAGGAATCCGGGACCAAAAGGCAAATCTCTGTCTCTCTGTCTGCACGTATCTGTCTGTCTCTGCAATTGTGTGTGTGCGTGTGCGTGCGTGTGTGACCGTGTCCGTGTGTGTGCGTGGCCGTGTCCTTCTGTGCGTGCGTGCGTGCGCGAAAAACTTCGTGTGCTTTAAATTAATACTTGATGACGTTATGATGACGTGATGATTCCATAATTAATAAGTTTACGGTGAAGACCACATGACATCGTGTTCTCACATCGTCAGAATTATATTTTATCGATCGTTTGCATTTCGCTTTCCAGCATTTGTGATCAATACAGTAGATACAGCTGAAAGACAACAGCTGTAAGACACCTGTAGGGACACCTGCCTTAAAGCGACTGTACTTAACACGCTGTTATTTGAAATTACTACCATTAGAGCATTGAACACCGAGCCGTAAGCATACCTTCCGTGTTTCCGGCGAACCCGGCGCTTCTGTTCACGTGATCGTCTACGTCACGTGAAGGCATTATAGACCATGTGTCGGTAACGATCCTAGCGCCATGGAGCTCAACGACTCGACTTACTATTACACGAATCTGACTCCGACCGGGAACGGATCCCCGCTAGATGACGACCGCGACAACGTCAGCCTCTGGAACTGGGCCGAGCAGCTGCTACGCAACCGGAGCCGGCCACGAGATCCGGACACGTTCAGCTTGGTGCTCCGGATGCTGAAGGTATACTACACGCCGTCGGTGGTAGTATTCGGTCTGATCGGGAACACTCTGATCTGGTTCACGCTACTCTGGACCAAGTTGAGGCACCTCTCCTGTAGCCACTATCTGTCGTCGGTGATGACCGTCAATACGCTCTACCTGATGGCGCTGCTCGGCCAATGGCTCAGGATGTTCGGGATCGACCTCTACAACACTCCGGGACTCTGCCAGTTCGTCTCGTTCGTCAACAACCTCTGCGTGTTCCTCTCCGTCTGGCTGGTCGTCGGGTTCGCCGTCGACCGGTACATCCTGTCAGCCTATCCGGCCTCGTCTCTGACGCTTTGCAGTACGCTCCGCGCCAAGGTCGTCATCGTATCCATACTGCTCGTCGGCTTCGTCGTCTACGTCAACATCAGCCTTACCGTCGGCGTCATCAACGTCAGAGGACGACTACGCTGCTCTCCGTTGCCGATGTTCCTCCGTCACCTTCGCGTACTGACCATCATCGACATGCTCGTCAACATAATGCTGCCGTACAGTACAGTCATCTACGTCGACGTCAGCCTGATGTGGTACGACTGGGAGGCGCGTCATCGTCGACGCCGGGACCGGGAGGAGGAGGAGGAGGATGAGGTAGAGTGTCAGAATTCCGACAGCGCTCCGACCACGTACGGCGAGGATCCGCCCCCCGCGAGGAGTACTACGAGACGTGACACCGCCTGGCAGGTGGAGCGCATCCAGAGGAACCAGTCGTACGCCGACACGATGCATGCTCCGATGAGGCGGTTCGCCGTCCTCTTTCTGACCTACTTCCTGCTCAGCCATCTGCCCAGCGAACTGTTCCGCCTCATCCACACGGGCCGAGGCCTGCTCGACCCGCTGTACGACATCTCCAAATCGGAGTACTACTGCCAGGTGATGGCGCAGCACCTTTACAACACCAGCCTGGCCACTCACATCGTCCTGTTTTCGATTTGTCATGCCGGCTTCAGGTCAGAACTAGGCCCGATCGGCACGTCCTGTACTCGGATTCTAGGTCGGTGTCTCGGGCCTACGAAGGCCGAACTCCGCTGGACCGATCTGCCCACAATCGGCTGCGACCCGACCAATAACAGTGCCAACAGCAGTAACCTATCTACATCGGTAACTTGTGTCTGACTGACGAAGGCCAGCTGTTGGCTGACGATGGTCGGCCAAATAGTACCGCGACTATCTTGTCCCGTTTCCCTTTCGTTCAAGTCTTTCAGGTTTCTACGAGAAACTGTTAAGTTATACAATAAATATTAATCGGCGTTTGCAGATTATTATTTTACTGTATAACGAAAGCTCCATCTCAGTTCGTCTGTTCCTAAAGTGATTGATCGATGAAGTGATTGCGTTCACGTGCGATATACTGATAATGAGGACACCGTAAAGGTACTTCGAAGGAACAGTTTTCAAATCGACCCAACGTGTAGAAGATATTTCGGCTTCGTCGGTTATTCCATGGCAACTCCACCGCCCACGTAAGGTGTTTGTAGCCAAATAAACTGTTTTCCGTCCATTTTCTGATAATCTGACTGGTAAATAAAACGCTTTGATCTATCTAGATAAATTGGCATTTGGGGTTCAGCTGTCAGCACCTAAGTGTTCGCCTCAAATGGGACGTTAAGTGCTATCTTTTAAGGGTTAATTTCGCGCATTACGATGCTGTTTACATATCAATTTGAACACAGATTGTCGTTGAATTTTGTTGTTAATTCACTGACCTACATGCCGACGAGTTCGCTTATTCTTCAGGTGAAGTCTCTATTAATACGATGGAATACGGCAGTATTTCGGTATTTTCTGTAATAAACTAAACATGTCTGACGACAGATCAAGGCGAAGGCAACCTGAAGTTGAAGTGAATCATTTGCAGAAACTAAATTTGTGTCTTAGAAAATTCTCATATCAGGATTATTTTGGTCGTGTACCCAGGCTATGGACTAAACATGCACGTTTAGATAAAAAGGATGGCACTGAATATAACGAGTACACGTACACACGCACGGAAGCGCACACTCATTCAATCGTAGTCGATCTTGGCTTCAAAATAAATATACACTGTAAATAATTTTACTTAATACTGAGTTACCGAATACCAAATATCAACAGATATACAACCACATGAAGTGAACATTATTCTTAAGGCATTGGTTAGTATGCGGCTATCATAATCTATGCTATTATTTATTTAGTTATGTATAGTGTGCATGCGTGCATGTGTGGATGTATATGACTGGTTCGGTGTTTCAGTGTATATGGTCCACTCATTGACCTAAAAGAAAACTAGACCGAACACGGCCGCCGATTTGATGGCAAAAAGGTCCCAACTTCCGGTCGAGGAAATAGGAACGCAGACTGGAATAATCAGGTTTATAAACGTGGTGAATTATTGTTGTATCGATGGTTGCATAAGCCGTGTGCGTGGAAGTAATACAAACGGGATGTCTTTTCATCGGTAAGTATAAGGAATACATTTAAAATAGCGGGAAATTAAGCTTAATTGTTATTATTTAGCCTGTACGACAACCCCCAGTCTGTCTCTGGCGTTTGATTCCAATTAAACTAGATCTACAGACTTGCAAAACCAAACATTTACATATTTCATGGCATATAATATGAGAGGAATAATACAGATTGTTTGCACACACAAAATTATAATGCACACATCACAATAAATGTCCGTATTCGTAGGTTCAAAACTCGAAGCGCAGCCGCTTCAACGCTGCTTTTTCACCTACCGGAAGTTAGCGCTGTTTGGTCATGGCGGCCAATTCAAACACCACTGATTGCTCGGTCTAGTTTTCTTTTAGGTCAATGGGTCCACTCAAACTTTACTCGCTACACGATATAATGAGAGAGATATTGCACGTGATCAGTGTGACGTATTACTAATTACTAATCGTTGACAGCATGGAAAATGGAAAATAAATAAACGATTAGATTGCAACATATACATTTTAGAGATGTCTTTTTTATTAATTATTAATACAGCATCTGTGAATACGGTTAACTATATACCTAAGATTAAAAACTATGTGAGCGTGTTATCTCAAGAGTGTCATTGTCTGACGTGATTAACGAGTTCGGTGTTATAGTTATAACCTGAACACAAGAAGTAGACAAGAAAACAATAATTTATAAAGATAACAAATAACACTTAAAGATAATAAATCAATGTACTACGAGAAGATAATAATGTATTTTGAGTGTTTATATATATATATATATATATAATATATATATATATATATATATATATATATATATATATATATATATATGCGTATATTGCTACAAACATTACTATACGTATATTATCTTTTTATTCGGTTAAAATCGTGCTGTAAATCTGTAAATCTGTAAATATAGATTTCTAGACTTTTTTAAACTAATTGTGATATTAAAGCAAAACAATGACAAGATTATCTATATATCTGACCTATATATCTTGGATATACACAATTGTTGTTGTGGAAGGGCGAGTATTGCATCAACCTGAAGATGCGAACATATATCGCGAATCGGGATCTGACCGTCAACGACCTTTTCCGGATCTGTCAGAAGAAATGAAGGTAAACATTATCCGAATCTGTTCGTTAGCTATAATCAAGGATCTTAGATGATCAGACAATTATAACATGATTTAGCTGAAAACAGGACACCTTGGCATGGATCAAGATGTTCCAGAGATCGAGTTTCAGGATTTATCTGTATCACTGTAGGATCTATAGCTTTTCACAAAGAACCTAACCATTTATCACCTACTCAAAATTACACTTTCTCCCATTATTAACCAGAAAAGTACAACATTTTACCGCTGTATGATAACTAAATTCATCTCTCTTAATTTTGTTATATTTTTTTTCACCTTCACGCAAGATGTGATGGAGAATACACAATACTAAGAAATATCGGGTACAGACTTGAAGCTTTACAGCGTCAATTTACATAATATCCTTAATGCTGGGAAATGTTCAGTTTTTTCGTGTGACCTCTAGAACCCCCAATGACAACCTCATTTGGCTATATGTAGTAGCTATATGCTGTGGAGTGTTCATACCGTTACTGACCTGTTGGTGTTCAGGGATATATAGGCTCAAGTAGTCGTCAAAGCCTCGTCAGCTCGGTCGGTTGGTACATAACAGTGTTGATACCACCAGTTCGTTTCACCCACAACATCAAATCGGGTGTACACACAGACCATGTCGTTTGCCTAACTTCCTCATCGCGAAGGGACGCTATCACCGTATCTGCTCTGTGTACTGGGACATTGTCCTCCTGGTACACAAAGTTGATCCGGAACACTGCAACAACAAAAAGTAGCATTACATTAACCAAGACACACCTGTAATGGCGTTGGTTGAGATTAACCTTCCGACCTGCAAGGAATGCCACCGAGAGCGTGATGTTGCTGTTACCTGCTACTGTTGTTCATATATAGTATACGTTCTTTAGTCTTATGTCTTTAACGATTCAGACACAACCATCATCGCGATATCACTCAAATTTGACATTATTGCTGAATTTGCCACAATTCTATAAGTACGGTTGTCGACGGCGTAGAGTATTTAGTGATGATCAATCCGGATCAAACGGATCATTATGAAGTGTTTATATAGAAAGCTAGCACTCTACTGCTTGATTTTCGATGTACTTCGTATTTTATTTATATTAATAAGAAATGTGAGTAGATCACTTCGCCATGTTTCTCTTTGGGATCTTATCGGTTAATGGCGTGATCTCTTATCGGATGATAATATCACGCTGTGTCAGGTCACAGTTCTACAGAATTAAACCACCATGTTATATTATGGTATTTAGCTGATAATCCGATATAAATATTACAGTTAATCTGTACAATCAGGTAACATGTATATTACCTAAAACTTTCAGGTAATGCTTCTATTGCCAACTGAAATTTAATATACATTATCTGAAAATTTCAGGTAACATACATATTACCTGATTATACAGATTAACAATAACATGTACGTGTACGTGTGTATGTGCGTGTGCGTGCATTTGTGCATGCATGCGTGCGAATTGAATGTCTCATGAATGTTTATAATCAAACAAAAATCATTTCATATAGATATTACTCACTTGTTTTATAACCTGTCGCACCACTGTTTATGGCTAGTGGCCTGTAAATCACCTTTAATGTGCTCACGTACTCTCCTAGATTCATCACCGATATTTATTGCCGATTTATTATTCAACTCTTTTTTTAATATAAATTAAGAAATAAAGACTCTAATATTAAATATCAACTCTCAACGAATCCGTTCCCTTTCGGAACTATTAGACAACAAACGAACGACTTCTCTCGGCAACCATCTGCATTGATAATTGTTAATTATGCCGATGTCATCAAAATAAAATATATTTTACATTATGGCAAAAGTTATTTAAGTAGAGCTGATTTTATACGTTTTCATGGGTTTCGCCCATGTGACTTTTTATATATATATATATATATATATATATATATATATATATATATATATATATATACCAACTGAGAAAGATTTACATTATAATATATATTTTCATAATCATGTGATACAGGTATCAAGTAGAAAGTTTTACGATCGCAGAATTAACATTATCCGTACTGCAACGAACTTTATTCTGGATCATCCTGACATCGTCCCTTCCGTGTACGATATGCTCGAGAAGATCCAGACATTGTGGCCGATTGGGGACTCCGAAATGACGCATAGCGACCTCGAGTGTCCAGAATATGGTCAGTATCCGTGTGAAGTGACGCCCTCATCCGCTCCAAATGACTCTCTGTCCGAGCCAGATTCTGTGCTAACCGATACGTGGCACAATCTGGTGTACCATCTCGGGAATGATTCTAAAGAATGTGAAAATTGTTTGGTAAGTAGAATGTTCACGAAACGATGGCACACGAGAAATGCAAAGCAGAAAAAGAGATTTCAAAATAAAGGGAGATACTTCCATAAACTTTCTCGTTTCATAAATTGAATCACAGAATAACCTATATATAGTACCACTTGTCTTATCAACCATATCCCTTAAGCCAATTCTGTGACTTGCCTCTCCTGGTATGTTGTATCATTATAAGATGTTCGATAATTAATGAGGGGCGCCTCCGTGGTCTAGCGGTAGCGCGTTGGACCACAGATCACTACCACCTGGGTTCGAATCGCGGCGTGGGCATATCTGAAGGTTGTTTCATCTTTGACTTCGCTTCATTATCTTTGGATGTCGCTCGGCCCATTTAGTATATGAGAGAGTAAGGTTTTAGTCTCATTTTACGTCATGCATCTTACTACGAAGTAGGTGAACTCTTAAATCCGAGACTCACTTCGTGTACTGATCTACATCTATGAGTCAAAACAGGATAATGAATAAATTACTGTTAAACGTTATGTAAACTGTACTAGAAAATGCAGACATGACGTACGTGGAAAAATGAAGAGAGATATTTAATATTATTAGCAAATCGGACATCCCATTTAACCCAAAACGATCAATAAACACCCAATCTAGATCTAGTGAGAAATCATTCACGTGTTGCCTATATCTCTCTCATCATCCTAGTAATTGTTATCACTAAATTAGGTATTTGCTTTTATCAGTTTATTACTGATAAAAGTTTATTACGGTGTTTCATTGTAGACATTTTGGACGTTAATGAAGAATTTGGCTTGTGGTGGAATTGAATGGTCCACAGTGAGAGATATCGTGATCCAGTGGTGTATTGAAAACTTACCGTTACATCCAGATGTCTGTAATGGAACTGTCAGCATCCAAGGAAAACACGTACGTTTTAGTATGTATTGGATTATATCATTGGAATGTTGACATTTGGGATATGTATGGATACCTGGATAGAAACCATAATTGTTGTATGTGCGTTTTTATATATATATATATATATATATATATATATATATATATATATATATATATATATATAGTACAAATAATTATAATTCTGTGACACTTTTCCGGGTTCCCATTAAAGGCATGGCCTAATTAGTTATTACATACATGCAGCAAACACACACACACACACACACACACACACACACACACATATATATATATATATATATATATATATATATATATATATATATATATATATATATATATACATGATAAACAATAAATACAACACAGAGACATACTGAAATACAGGCGCGCGCACAGAGAGAGAGAGAGAGAGAGAGAGATGTGTCGTTAAACAGCATTCATCCATTTACACACACACACAGAGAGAGAGAGAGAGAGAGAGAGAGAGAGAGAGAGAGAGAGAGAGAGAGAGAGAGAGAGAGAGAGAGAGAGAGAGAGAGATTCATACATGCAAATCTAATAACAAGCGTATCTAAGCAACAATTCATAAACAAATATATCCTTAAAAAATAAATTAGCAATAAGTTAGACTGTTTTAATGTTGTTAAAGAATAAGATGACCTGTAGAGTGAATCTCTCCGTTTTATAAAGATGTTGGCCAAATGATATGTATATTAATTACACGACATAAACGAAAAAAACTGATATTACTTGTATAGTTCGTACATAATGTGTATATGACAAATTATGTATGGATCAATGAATTGTTATTTATCGCATCTGCTTTAAAATTGATGCACTTATCTAATCTTACCTTTGCTTGTTTGATCGATTGATCGTTTAATACAGCTGTTATTATCATTACGAAACAAGCTGTTTATAGCACTTTGTATACACGTACGCTAAAGCGCAGCACAATCAAAATGATTAATATTTTGTATTTTTTTTAAATGGTAAAACTTCGTAAAGTAAAAAAACAAATCCAGAAACAAGAATCCAGAAACAAGAACCCAGAAACAAGAATCCAGAATAACAAAAACAAATTAAATGAGAAACATTAAAGTAAAGGTGCCGAGAAATAAGAAACAAATGAGATTGTGAAGCGTTTAAATTACTCTTTAGACGGTTGAAGCCTTGTTGAAATATATACATACATACATACACACACACACACACACACACACACACACACACACATACACACACACACACACACACACACACAATGGTAAACTGTGGTGTCAAAATAGTTTATGATATGTATGTAGCAAGTCACCATTGAACCACACGCACGTATTGTTTGTTGCGAGCTGTGGTATCAAAATGGTATGTTTTTTACATGCTTCCGCTTTTTGTACGTAGCCTGCATGTAGCCGCTTTCTTGTGGGCGTGACATATTTGTCGCGTAGGAAAAGCGAATTAGCTGGTTCCCACAGGCTGATGAGTAGACCAGACACATGCTTAGGTATACGCACACATTTATCAATATGTGGAGGTATTGAACATTTAATATTTAGATTAATGTATGTATAGTTGTATTTAGATTTATGGAGGTAGGTTTCGAATGATGTTTAGATATGTTGATGCTCTGTGCCTGTTGCCTCTTACTATGTACCCTAAAAAACACACACACACACACACACATATATATATATATATATATATATATATATATATACCGAAGGAGACCCTTGATCGTGTAAGACAGAACATGCAGCAATACATTCCCGTTAACGAGACGACACGAAATTATAGTTCATTATGGATCTTTACATAAGTATTTCCAAATGTGTCTGATACTACGCTGACGGTAATGATGTTTACATGACGCAGTACTTACAAGTTTCTCCATGGAATAAGTCCGCTCGAAAATTACTTCAATGTTATTCACATATGTCAGTGGATCCACAGTACAACCTCCAAGTGGCATCATGTAAATACTGTAACCCCCAAAAAAGACAAAGTGTGATATGAAAGCTACTATAATTATCTAATGTACACACGCTGTCAACAATCTGAATTATATGATGATAAACTATAGTGACAATTTAGTATTATTTTCGTTCTTGTCAGACTATAGGATGCAATACCATGATCAATATGTAATGATTTTACGAGAACTAGGAACACGTTTCTAATGTGATAGAATCCTATTTTTTGTGTCAAAACCTCTTCAACAATGCCCATTAAGCACTAGCATAATGCGAATAAAGAAAATTGCTGATTTCACATCATCTCCACACTTCTATTTACCTAATATTATTTTATGCCCATTTCTAGATTTATTGTATCATTCTTCAAGCGGATCCGAGGCATTTCTGTGAGTCGATTAACGCCTGTTCACCCCCCGACGACCGTACTGGACGTCCTCCAATCAGCGAGCGTACACCTTGGGCGGTCAAGGACAAACTTCTGATGGAAGGAAAATGGCCGCGTAAACGGAGTAACAACGCAAAGACACCGGAAGTTGATAAATATGTGAAGATAGCAGCTTTGGCAGATGTCCATGTACAGATCAACCATGTAGTGGTTTGTATAATACAATACCTTATCAACTCGGATAATAAGCTGTTTGACCCAAATATAATTAACACAATTATCATTATTATTAATATTATTATTATTATTATCATCATCATCGTCGTCGTCGTCGTCGTCGTCGTCATCATCATCATCATCATCATCATCATCATTAGTAGTAGTAGTAGTAGTAGTATCATCATCATCATGATCATCATTATCATCATCAGTATCGTCGTCGTCGTCATCATTAAGCATTTAATGCTGAAAAACAAATAATAATAATAATAATAATAATAAACTCATGCTCGCTATCAGCTAAAGATTGATCACGCAAGACAAGACAACAACCAAATGACCTAATGATAATCGTTACTAATCGTATTTTAATCATTTCTAGGGAAGTGCTGTTGAATGTGAAACTGATGTTTGTTGTTTGGAGGATTATCCAGGAAATGTAAAGTATATAAACACGTAACTTTAGATTTAAAACAAATCCTCTCTTGATACCGGATGTCGAATAATCAGTTGCTAACTTGTATTTTACTTAGGGTTCAGCTCGTTATTGGGGTGAATATACATGTAACCTGCCACTTCACACATTGCAATTGTTCCTGGAAAGAGTCCGAGGAATTCATCCAGATTTTGTTATTTTTGCAGGTATCAATGTCAAAATGCGTCATCCAGTCTCGCAATACCAAATCGTTCATTTCAAGTAACCTATACTATGCTTATTTATCAATCGGATGATTTCAAACGAGAGATAAGTCTGAGTGTCTATTGTCGTATTTTCGTCGTGTTTAGGTGACATTCCACCGCACACAATGTGGGATGAGACAGAGACTTCACAGTTAAACTGTTCAGAGATAATAGTGGATGCCATGACAAAGACATTTGGTCCCGATTTAAGAGTCTATCCAGCAGTTGGAAACCATGGTAGGTGTTCATACTGTGTGTATGTGTGTGTGTGGGGGGGACATGTCCAAACAATATAATCATAAAACAAAGTGAACGCGTCTATGAGTTTAAATTCACGTTCGTGTATAACCAGTATTAGAAAGGATGGTACAAAATAGGCAAGTGTGTCGTGTACTTAGTTTTGTACACTAGCCGTGAAAATAAATCAGAAACACTGTTTTGTACGATATGCCAAGTATTATTATCAAACCCCAACACGATTCATTTACGTCAGAAACTATAACATTTACACTAATACGACCTTTGACCTGGACCGAATCTTTGCCGATCGATTTGAGTTAATTGTACTACGAGTTTTATATAGCTATTGCCTAATTTAAGAAAGCGAAGTTATATATATATATATATATATATATATATATATATATATATATATATATATATATATATATAAAACATTAGAGTGCAAAATGTGTTCATTTCAACATTGATGTTATAATGCAATGTCATTATTAGAATGCTAGAAGTGTAATAGAATTTTGGACATAGCAATGTTAACATACGGTCTCTGAGAAATATAAACATCATGAGTACATCTTGTACGATTATTACCAGTTTGACTTTTAGGTGCAAAATGTATAACGCATATATTATAATTATTAGAACATTATCGATCGATTACATATGACAACAAAAGGTATAATTAAGAGAACAAGAGGACGTACATGTTAGAAAATCAATTAAAATATGTTTAATCTAAAATCTACTTCTAATTTATTACAAATATCAGAGCGCTATTATATCTCCACAGAAATGTATCCCAGTAACTTGTTCTCGACGCGTATTGGTGAAACTCAGGTAAGTAAATTGGATCAGTAACGAGGCATTTAATGTGCTCTATATAACAATTATAATAATAAAACATTCTTATTCTAAATGGTAGCGCGTTGGACCACAGATAACTACCATCCGAGTTCGAACCTCGGCGTGGGCATATCTGAAGGTTGTTCCATCTTTGACATCACTTCATTACCTATGGAGGTCGCTCGGCCTTTTAGCCTACCACGTGGACAAAAGTGGCCGTAAAACATCAATCATCATCCTCACCTCGTCAATAATATCTATCATTTATCACACCGACAGAGGATGATACAACGATTTACAGAGATCTGGAGCAAACCTGCCGGATTCAACCCGACGAACAATGTTACCTTCTCCGAGATGTCATATTACACGTTACCCGTCCCTGGACACGACAAACTGAGGATCGTA
Source organism: Paralvinella palmiformis (assembly GCA_025642065.1). Taxonomy (NCBI): domain Eukaryota; kingdom Metazoa; phylum Annelida; class Polychaeta; order Terebellida; family Alvinellidae; genus Paralvinella; species Paralvinella palmiformis. The sequence continues at coordinate 694,023 of JAODUP010000278.1, read as the reverse complement.
ACCATCAATACGGAGTTATACTGGCAAGAAAAAATTATATTAAATAGTCCTAATTTGTTCAGATTATTCTGGGAATGCCATCCCGTCAGTTGGCGTGTATTGTTGTTAACAGTATCAGTCTCAAGGTCATCCCTTTATCTTTGACTGGACTAACTGATATGGAGGCTGAAAATGTCAACATCCATGTCATCTAACATTTGTCTGTTTGATATTGTTCAAAATATAGCTTACTGAAATATAAAAACACCGTGTTTGTTTGTTTGGGTTTTTTTTGTTTTGTGGGGGGGGGGGCTATTCTCTACCGGGTTACAAACATAATTGCCCTACGGTAAAAGAATACGTACTTCATTTTACATACTGGGAGCTTTTATTATCATTGACAGGTACACGATGAACTTCTACTCCACGATTAACGAGCCCATAGACGAAAACGAACATCACAAACAATGGATAAACAACACGCTGAGAGAAGCGAGAAAAAACGACGAAAAGGTCATAAAATAACTCTGTGTCGATGGCAAAAATTGAACATTAGTTCTCACGATTGCCTCCGGGATTATGTCGTATCGATCTCGGCATCGATTTCAACGGGAAATAATGCAATTTCATCGAACATTTGTTATCATTTCTCGCCCTGACTAAATAAAGTGAACGCATTAATAAAATGCAAAAAATTAAAAATAATCTTCTTTTTGTTTTAACCTGTAGACATTGAACTGTGATATTCGAGCGACCTAGTTCGAATATTCCCAGACGACTTCTGGTTTATTTGTACGTTTGTAGATTGAAACATAATGTCATTATTGTGTGGGCCGTCGTGTATTGTAACATGTCAATAATTAATGCGACATGTCCGCATTGATCCTTAGCCACAATCACGTGTTTATTTTAAATGTAGGTTATCGTCATAAGTCATCATCCGGTCGGTGGCTCTGACGTCATCGTACGTAGTGCCCGCTGGTGGGAGGCAATAATAAACGAATACCATGACGTCATCGTCCTGCACGTCTCCGGTCATACGCACTTCGATGAACTGAAGCTAGTAAGTAATAGCAGTTTATACATTGTTTGTGCTTCTCATCCAATATTATTGGTTGGACTATTCCAATGATTATACGATTATAACATAGAGACTAACTTGACTAATAAATGAATAAATATCTTTCTTTTGACAAGCTTGGCGGAATACCAAACATTTTACCATATCTATTGTGTGTGTGTGTGTTTGTGTGTGTGTGTGTGTGTGTGTGTGTGTGTGTGTGTGTGTGTGTGTGTGTGTGTGTGTGTGTGTGTGTGTGTGTGTGTGTGTGTGTGTGTGTTTTAGCTGTGTATAATAAGGCACAGGCACAGATAGTCTCGAACATATGTACATTTTTATAATAGTGACAAGTAGGTCATAGTATTTATTGGATTTGTATGTTTATGAGGTATTCGACCCTCCAGTAAATATCACAGACCATATTATGCTGCGGTTGAGAAAGTTCCGTTTTCTATGCGTGGAGACTATATTTCCTGGTCCCGGCGTTCTAAGAAAAGTTGATCTAGAGCTGTATATTCCGTGCACTATTTGCGTCTTTGGAGGGACGCCGTTTAGGTTTCTGGCCTGGTTATCCAGCATTTAAATGACTGTAGCAGACACAGTACACTCTTAAAGCATGTACTCCTGACTCAGGAATAGAAACACTGCATCGCATCTCGAGCGGTGGCATTGGACACAGCTGGCGCGGTTGGTATGTTTTATATAACAACTTTAGTTGCATATAAAATTCACCTTGGTTATAAGTGGGAATGGAATTATATTTCCTATGTCCAGTTATGTCCAGTTTGTACTATAGCATTCAAGATTAGCTCTAATCTGCTTGTCATAAATAACATTGAAGAACTTTAGTACTACAATAGTTAGAATAGCAAACATTTGGTCTGGTTTGGAAATGTTAACATAGTTTTTAACATTAACGAAGTTATAACGCGGTATTACGGTCTGCTTCAGCCCAGATGTCAGTCTTTTAATAGCACGCTTCGTGACGGCTGCCTGTTTTAAAAACTGACCTTTGAAGACAGTGGCAATTGGGTTATATAGTTTGTATAGTATTGCTTTGAAGAAAGATACAGCAATTGAAAAATAGCTATAAATAAGGCTGCTTAGATAATTAATCTAACAAGCGACAGCCTGGGGATACTTCCCGAATTACAAGCAAGCAATTAATCTAAAGTGAGTTCCGGTGGCCTAGTGGTTAAGTACCCGGCACTTGGTGCTAACGGTTACAGGTTCGAACCCCGCAAGAGGTCGAAACTTTTCCAGAGATTAATTTCTCGGCTCACAATATCGTGGGTGGATGATCACGTTAAATGGCGCTGCCGTCTCCACTGAATTATTTAAAATAAAGGGGGACGTTAAAGACCCCCCTGAGGACGTAAAACACTCACGCAGTGACCACCCTCAGGGTATTTTGGCTCCATCTTTCCGTACTGCTCCCCTGTGAGTGTTGGGGGAGGAGATTTCTCAACCACTCCAACATAGAGGCTGTGCCGAATAAGCGACAGCCTGGGGATTCTCCCCGAACAACAAAACAATTAATCTAAACATTCTCACTGCTGCCGTGATCTGACAAACTCCACGGCTGTAGGTGATTCGCTTTTGTTTTTGCTTGGAGGCTGGTGAGACATTACACATGTCTCAGCAAGAAAAGTCGCCACTCTGGATTCAATCCCCTGAAGAAACATCCAGAGTTTGAATTCACGGTTCGATATTATCTGTGCCTGTGCCTTATTATACACAGCTAATACACACACACACACACACACACACACATATATATATATATATATATATATATATATATATATATATATATATATATATATATATATATATATCGATTTCCAGAATTTTAACCCATTAACGATGCAAGCCGTTGGTATTAATCACGTGGCGCCATCTGCCAACACAATGTCATATATAAATCCATCACTCGTTATGTATTATCTGGATCCTTATAACTACTCGCTTATTGAATATGAAAGCTTTCACTTGGAAATAAAGGATCAAGATCAGTCTATAGGTGAGTGGCTGAGTAAGATAAAGGTCAATATCGCTGTAATATATAGGCGAGTGACTGAGTAAGGTAAAGGTTAACAGTATTGTAATCTATAGGTGAATAATGTTGTTATATATAGGTGAGTAGTGCTGTAACCTATAAGTGAGTAGTATTGTAATATATAGGTGAGTAGTGCTTTAATCTACAGTTGAGTAGTATTGTAATATATAGGTGAGTAGTGCATTAATCTACAGTTGAGTAGTGCTATAATCTATAGGTGAGTAGGACTGTAATCTATAGGTGACTAGTGCTGTAATCTATAGGTGACTAGTGCTGTAATCTATAGGTGACTAGTGCAGTATGCTGCAGGTGACTAGTGCTGTAATATATAGGTGACTAGTGCTGTAATATATAGGTGAGTAGTGCTGTAATATATGGGTGACTAGTGCTGGAAACGCTGTTTCAAATCCTAAAGCAATATTTAGGACATAGTTAGTGTAACTAATAATTCTCAAATATTTTAAACAAATGATAAACACTAATCAACTTCGGTTTATTTCAGGTGTTCCACCTGCTATTGCTTTTGGATACAGCTCCCGTGAGGAATATGGCATGCTTGATTTGTCTCCAGAATCATACAGAGACCTCGTACTCAGGTAAGAATGGCACTCAAAAGGTTAACCTTGATAAACTAAAATATATATAATCTACTCATTTCCTACAGTTCAAAGAATCCATTCGCCCATAAAATGCCCTTTAGCGTTCTTTTTTTACTGAATGACCCCAAATAAGATTGATTTTAAATAAACAAATCATCTGACTGTGTAGATAGCTAACACCGGTTCAATAATGAAATAGTGAAATAAAGATCCAATAAACGAATCAATCATGCAATCAATCAAGCAACTTTCACCTATAACAGAACGCTAAATACCATACATTCTAAATATCATATATATATATGAATGAATCATATTTATCAATTACCTTTTACAGATTCATCGAGGACGACCAGCTATTTCAAAGATACCGTCAAAATATGAAGTCTGGAGCCGTACCCGATGAACCATGTAACTACACCTGTAAGGTGACTGATATTTGTAACATTTGGTTCCCGGAGTTCGACGAGGCGATGGAGTGCGTCAAGTACGCACCACCCCCCGATCAAATAACGACCATCACGGAACCAAGTACAACAACAATATATGTGGATACAGCAAACACGGTCGTTCTAAATACGATCACGATTTGGACTCTTCTAATATCGTTGTATTCGTTCTAGTTAACAATATACCTGTCATGGTTGCAGAGGGGTAGTTGTAGTCGTGTATAGAAAAAAATATAGGAATGTCCACATAAAAACTAGCTGAATATAGCATAATTGGGCGTGGTTTAATGAAAACGAGAGGAGGTTTACAATTGTATAGTTCATATTATTACAAACATTAATTGTATTTAATTCTGTCATATATACGTGATTGATTGACGGATTAGAACACAATATGTAGTGTTCACTCGGTTCGGTTTTCACCAATCTTCTGCTTCCACTCCAGATTGATCCCAGTAAAACTGGACTACTTGTTTTAACGCATTCTTTTGTTGAAGTCAGTGAAAATAATAAATCTCTTTATGGTGCTGTCACACGCCAGATTGTAATCTGCTTTCGGCATGGTATTCAGCCAGTTAGAGAACACGAAAGAATACGACTAACTAGTAATGGTCCTGACCACTAAAAGCCCATAACTTAAATCGGTTGATAATTTATAGAAGAAGCTTAATAAATAGCGGGTTCCTCGTCGTTTCTGTACTGAGTAATAATAAGTAGTGATTGTTTTTCACAATTACAAAATATTACAACTCAGCCTCTCATCAAGCAGAACACTGTAATTGTTGCTGTTGTTTTTGTTGTTATTGTTGTTGTTACATATGGGTATTCGAAATGTTTCCATTTCCTGAGTTTCACTACAAATATTTAGTCATTTTAAAATGACTATGATGTATGTATAAGTATACGATATCCACCGATGGATGAAGTATACATGCTTGATTAAAATGGGAATTGTGTTCTTAGTTGACCAAATGTCTTACGCGAATATGATATTATTGATTCTCTCCACTATTAATATTTCTGTTAATTGTAAAGGTTTAGTAGGAAAGAATACCGACGTCACCTGAAACATGGTGCTTATTTTGCTGTAACATTTCAAGAATCGTGCTGCAACGTGAGTATAATGAGCACGGTATGGAATATTTTGTTTAATAGATAGCAGATGAGGAAATGTTGAAAGATAAAGAAAATTGGGAAAATCATCCCGGCTTATAAATTAGGGAATTGGAAGATGAGTAACTCCTATCAAACCCCATGACCGATGAACAAATGAAGTACTTTGTCACATGAATTATGATAAAAGTGATCAAAAACATTCTCATACTGGGGTAGCAATATATATATATATATATATATATATATATATATCGCGGAACTTTTAGGACCAGCATAGCATTGTGCTGTCTTCCTACCCGCTGTTAAGGAGTTTTGACGAAAGACGATAAGTATGAAACACACGTATTAAGTAATAAGCAAAATTGGATTCCTGCTAAATTCGTCTCATAAATAGCCAAGGATTATAACTGCAGCGAGGGATCATCGATAACGAATTTAGCTTAATAGAATCAACGCATTAGAACGATATAAATAAAGATCATAAAACCATGAAATATGACACCCAGTTCCAGCTGTTGTCATTGTAATTAGCATAATCTGCACTTGGGAAATGATTGTAAATACACCAAACAAATGCCGTCATTGGGCATTTGGACTTTGTTCTAAGTGACAATAGTGGGAGCTAGCTAACAAAGCTGAACTTGCTGCTTATGACTAAATATGCGGCTAAATATTACTGTCTAATGTTGCGACTATTTTGGATTTGAGAATTTTACATTCGGAAAGTCGAATTAAATAATAATATCAGTCTATTTTAAATCAAAACGAGCATAAACATGGTCGTTTAGTATTCATCTAAATCCTTCAGTTTTAAAATACCGGAGCGTTTGAATATCAGGACTCTAAGGTGCAGTTGTATCCCGATTTGTTGACGATACGGATTGCACGTTTCAACTTCGTTCCTGGTGTAGTACCGCTCCATCTGGAATAGGGATTTACGCTTAAATTGGTCAATGTCTAAGTGTGAAAAGTGAAATTGAACTATAGTGTGCATTATAGTTGCGAGGTGAGGAAGATGTAACATAATCAGATAAGATAGAAACAGGTCAATATCCGTATTTCGTGAATCAGTTGGAATCGCGATGGATGAAGCAAGTTAAAGATAATTCCTATGCACATCTTCATACTGTCCACGAAAGAAACAAACTAGTATTTTTATCTTTGTAGAAAAAAACACACCCTGGTAAGTTTATGAGGTGGAATACAAATGAACAACAATAAAGTCTTAAGGTATACGGATATTATACAGGCTGGTTGTGATGGAAAATGAGGTTACCCTTCATTATACGTTAATACCTGTCTCTTCATAGTCTAATTAATGTTACCAACTGCAGCTCTATAGCATACAGGAAAGCATGTAGTATTGAGAATTGTACTCGCTACAAAAAAAATAACATATCACACAATATATAAGGTGCATGTTCAGCAGCCAATTGGTCTTGCAATGAGGTAACTATCCTGGTCTGGATGGGCGTGATGTTTCTATGTGACAGTTGAAGTAGAAATATGTTATTTAAGTGAGTGTTGCTCTTCCTCTGGTTGGTTTCTGGTAGTGTAATATTTTAAGGCGGACTATGTGTGATCAGAATGGCATATGCTAGAGGTAAACAAATGTAGATAGGATTATGACTGAAACAGAAAATACATGGATTTATAAGCATGTTTCTCGGTCTATCAGCAGCGCTGACATTGCTAATATATCTCCTACACATCATGCATATAGAGGAGTCAATCGTGCTAAAAATAGTTTAGTGTCTAAACCGGACAGAAGAGATAAACCACGAGATAAACCGGTTATCGATATAATGGCACTGGAATATTTCTCAAATAGTTCAACTATCAGTTAAGTTACATCAGTGAAACTGGTGTCTTTTGTATGTTATATAATATAGATTTAATTTATATTAGTGTAAGTTGATTATATTTAGTTAGTTTGTATTTCTAGGTATTTTCTTCTTAATAAGTATTTGACGTCCTATATTATCGCCCACTCCGGTGTTTACGCTAAGAACCCGGTTTTCGGTTGTATGTGCTAATGGTTGAGAGTTGTTGACGTTGTTGTTGTGTAACCACCAAAATTTCCTTTTCACTTATTTCTTTCTCATATTTAGATAATAAATTATACTAAAAATCAGTTGTTTGCCTTACGACCCAAATGTATAATACCATTTGTTTAGCGATATGCCCACATAGTGGAAAGCATCCAAAGCAGATGGAGTCTGATGCAAGTAACTTGATCACTGTGCCAATAATACCATATAATGGCACAGCTGTACAAAATGTAAGTATTGCTCTTATCATTACTGGCTGGTAATGTTTCAGACCAGAATAGTGTTGGTGAGTTGACCCCAGGTGGATAATCATTCCATCATACAGCTCGGATGCAAAAAAACATTGTTGACTCTCTTGCTACTAACATTGGCCATCTATTGATATTGGGTGATTTAAATATACATTGGGATTGCCAGAGGAATGCAGATACCAAACAACTGGCTGACATTCTTAGATCTGCCAATCTCAGGCAGCATATGCAAGAAAGAACACACAGACATGGTCACATCTTGCATCTTGTCATCTCCCGTGTTGATGACAATTTGATCAAGGGTGTGTCTGTCTCCTTCATGTTGTCTGATCATTTCCTTATTAACTTTGATGTATCTTTGCAGAAACTCTCTATCAGCTACGGTTATTTCATATAGGAAATATAAGTCGATTGACAAGGATGCTTTTCTTGCTGAATTGGTGTCCATTAGAAAGTCATCCCGAAAACTCAGGTCGTCTATCAGATACTATTGCAGGTGCTTGTGTCTCGACTCAAGTCATATGGTGATTGTGCGTTAGTGTTGCAGCCCCCACTTTGTGGAATAGGTTGCCGGCAGACATTAGAAATGAATCGTCTCTTGAAAATTGTAATTCGTTCTAAAAACCACACCTATTCAAGGTTGCTTTCACAGATAAATAATAATTATCGTTTAAACCTTTTATATGGTTTTTGTAGACATATTATTGGGGTATTATTATATTAAATATTATTTGTACAGCGCCTTTGAATGTCTGTTGGTAGTAAAGGCGCTTTATTAAATATACATTAATAGTATTATTATTATTATTATCATCATCAATCAAGCGTCATCTATGTCAAATGCCTACCCCACCACGCTAAATATAGATATGCTGTTAACATTGGACTTATGAATAACTAGTCAGTTATGAACAAAAGGAATTATATTATAGGTTACAACAAGGATACGCATTTGGACATTGTTGCTTTGACAAAGACTTGGCTCACTGGTACTGATTCTGACTAAGTAGCTATCGGTGATATTACTCCCCCGAGATATGTCTATCACCATACCCTATGTACTCACAGCTAAGGTGAGGTGTGGCTATAATAACTAGGAAAAGCCTTAAGAATAAAACTCATACACCATTCAAAGCCAAATCATTTAACATTGTTCTAGCTACTATGACCAAAAAATAAATAAATAGTTTGACGAGTTCACTGTGTTCATTGACTCACTAGCTGGTCAATGCGGTCACCTCCTAGTACTTAATGACTTTAACTTACATTGGGACAAACCAGGTGAACTGTATGTAATAAAGCTCGCTAAGCTCCTTAATTCATCCCACGTAACCCAGCATGTCAATGAAATCACTCATACTTGGCCATATTATTGATTTTGTCATGATACAGGCTGATGACAATATCATAGAAAATATATCAGTGTCTTCTCTTATTTTTGTTCATCATATCATCAGCATTTCTGAAAATCTACTCAGACCCCGAAAGCCGCGCGAGCCATATCATACAGGAAATATCTGAATATAGACCTGGCCGCTTTCGAGGACGATCTTAGTAGCACGTGCTTTGTTGCATGTATCAACCTCGGGCACGCCATATATCTTACAGATGAATTTCTTTACTGATATAACTATGTTTTCGGTGAGAGTGCCCTTGCCAAGGCGAATCTGATCAGTGTGATGTTGCTGGAACACTGTCCAGGTTGTTTGCTTACCATTGCCGCTGAACTGAGACACTCTATCACAGCTGGTTATGGCATGGAAGGCAAGTAGTGTGTCCACTTGATTAGCAGCTAACAACAGGCGAATTTCATGTTTTGGAAAATACTTTGGTTTCATGTAGAGACGTATATATCCCATGCTGGCATAGCGTGCTATAAGTAGAAGAAGCACATGTGTATCACGCACTGACACAACTATCGTTTGCATATGAACATGGGTGCAGTCCAAAATCAGCTGGGTATCAGCTTCTTCGTGTTCATCCCTCAGAGAGGAGACATCGAGATCTGTATTAGATGACTTAGTAGTGGTCGCTTCGGCAAACCCCCCTGCTACAACAACCACTGGTTCATCTGTCGGGCTGTATTCTATCAGATGGTTTGAAAGGAGTAGAGGGAGATCTGATTTATTTCCCTCGAGTGTCATATACCTAGACCAGTTTGATGGGAGAGGAACTGATGCATTGTTTACTATTTTACGATGAACTGATCAGTGGTGTTGCTTGCGTTTGGTCATTATGCCTGGTTTTATTGATTCCTCTTGATACCTCTAGAAAACTAAGGTAATCCGCTTATAAATTGCTCCCATCTTGAAGAGTGTTAGCAAAGGTATTGCCGTAGTCACCAAACGTTCTAACGTCAGGCGGATTTCCACGTACCAACACGAGTGCTTGTCTATCAATGAGAAGACAGCTGAGTTCATCACAAGTAATATTTGCAGGGGTTTGGACTTGTTGCATCAGTATGTTTGCTAACACAGACTTGTCGGTGAAAAGATAGTGGGACGATCATAAGTTCCTGCTGGAGGATATTTTCTAGATTTATCTCGAACCCTGCACTATAATCTATTATGAGCCTTTGTAGAATGTTCCTGTCCACTTTGATAAGCTTTTGCTTGCCCTTGGACGGTTGCATGGATTCAATCAAAGAGGCAAATGGTGATGATGATTGATGTTCTACGACCATCTTTGTGCACAATGTAGGCTAAATGGGCCGAGCGACTTCCAAAGGTAATGAGACGAAGTGAAAGACGAAACAACCTTCATATATGCCAACGCCGGGATTCGAACGCGGGTGGTAGTGATCTGTGGTCCAGCAAGCTACCGCTAGACCACGGAGGCGCCCTGAATCAAAGAGGCAAATGTATTGGCCTTATTCTTTTAAATGTGCGATTTTAGATCCAGGTGCTGGTCACATCTGGAGGCTCACACAGACGTTTGTCCACGTAGACTTTCATTTGCGCCTGTCCAAGGTGTTCTGCACTAAGAAGAGATTCTTGAATCACAGGCGTCACTACATATTTGTTGATTATGTTCCTCAATGTGTCGCCGCCATCTTGAAACACGCCATGCTATTTCAACGATACAACTATGTTGCTTTCATCAAAGTCGTCTTTCTCCATCTTATTTTTGTGCACTCATTATGTGTGTACTCATCGTCTTCATTATCCGTTGTCAGTCTCAGCAATGCTGTTTTCTAAGAAGCTATGATCGTTCTCAGATTATACGACAATGTCCATCTACTGAGTGTGGATACTATTGTGATGATACCCACTAAGCCCCCAGTCTTTTTTCCTTTAGCATTTAGCCATTTCGTACTTTGGCCCAACGAAACCCGATTGAAGCGTCGATATGTACCTTTTACTACGAACGTGCTTCTTGGAACTCAAGGAGGTCTTCTGGTGGTAGAACCGACATCTCAGCCAGGTACACAGTACCCCACCTGGCGTAGTTCACATGATCCTACACGAAAAGGAATGGCAGCATACGCCTGAACGCATATAGGTGGAGATCCGATGATCTATCACGTTGCGTTCTTGTGAAGCAGAGTTGGATGCTGACCATAGTCATATAGTCCCACCAGAATTCAATATTCGGGTCATCAACTGTTACATGAGCTGTTGGAATATGTCTTCGGTCACCTTTTCAACTATCTGTGCAATATGATCGGCATCTATGGGTGTGCAGACATCTGAGAGTTCAGCTCTCAGTGTAACATCAATCCCATCCAAGTACGTATAAAAGACCCAGTCTAGGGGATAATATTGCCAGCTACCTGGCTGGATAAAACACTCCACCTATTATAGTGCCATCACTGGGATTCGAACCTCTGACCTCTAACACAGCATGACCATGAGTAAGAAAGTCGCAATATCATCAAGTAAATTGTCAGGAATCTCGAGGTCAAACACTGAATATGAAACATCGCTTAATCCATATATGTAAATCATCATTTACCCAAC
>JAODUP010000278.1:662500-680000 GCA_025642065.1 Paralvinella palmiformis | reverse complement strand
CATAAAACCTAAAGCATTACAGCTGCTAGGTCGAACCGAGCATAGAGGGATTGATAAGCCAACTTCTGTAATTGGGTTACTCTTGCTCTTGACGTTTTGTGCTCGGCAATCTAGATATCTACAAGGTGTTATAATGTTTCTTGCTGCATGTTACATACACAAACCACACGGATGTATTATATCCCGAACATGGTACTCATTTACGAGTTCTCCGGTGAGTGTTTTGAGGAAACCGTTAGAGTAGTGGGAAGTTGGGACAAGCCAATAACAATATTTCAGAATGGCGATGTCGTTCTTGCTTTATAAATCACGTTGTATTACGTAAGTCTAAGTGACGTGATGGCAAAGTAATGCACTAGGGGGCGGAAAGTTCGCGGTTCTGTGTAAATATCTTAATTAGTTGCCTGAACTCAATCGGAGTATTGTGGATTGTTTGGTTATAACCAATAGCTAGAAGTCAAATATTCTTCAGGGTGTAAATGGTGGGAGTGAATTGTGTCTGTTTCTGAAGTAAACAAGAATTGGAAAGTGCAAATTCTTTGGTTTAGCCAAAGTTCTTAAGTCATCAGTGCTCCATTCGGACTATGTGCAAAACACGAAAAGATAGCTAATAATGCAATATATAATATATATATATATATATATATATATATATATATATATATATATAGGCTAAAGCGGTGACCTTACTTCACGATCAAAATATCCTGCTCGATAAATATCTATGATATTAGTGGACTACTGAATCTGTTGTAGATAAGATGTTAATAATATATTTATAGATCTATGTTTATAGTTTCTTTTAGATATATTACAACGAATGGCCTGCGAGGAGTCATGGGAATCCGTAAGAGATGATGTTATAGTCTTTTGTGAAGATCTTCTCATGGCTCCATTGGGCTTGGATCCGATCATGTGTAATGGATCGATAACCTTACAGGGACCTCATGTAAGTAACAGATTGTATTGGGGAACAAAAGATGACTTCGTTGTTCATTTGTGGAAGGAAGACGACGATAAAAACAAATATATAAACGATAGAACTGGGTCATTTTGTTTTATCAAATGGGTGCATAATTGGCCATGTAAACAATTGTTTACAAAGACTAATATAAGATTGTTTATTCCGTGTTCCGTGGCTTCCAGGTATATTGTATCTTAAAAGAAGCGACGACTTTTGAGATGTGCGAGTCTCTTAATCACTGCTATCCTCCAAATAATGATATCAAACGGCAGATGGAGCCACTTATGCCACCAGTCGTTAAGGGTAGACTTCAAGCGAAGGGAGGTCTGAGAAAACAGCGGAACAAACTGAAAGGGAGAGATAAATCATCGCAAGGTGGAATACTGAAGATAGTACAAATTACTGATGTACATGTACAACCAGTGTACGCAATAGTAAGAAAGACAAATAATTAAATAAGCACACACTCCACACGTGCACTTTTCTATTAATATAAACATGTACGTGTACATGTGCGTACACGTGCATATACTCCGTGTTGTAGCGATTATCAGTTTTTGTTTATAACAAGTTCATAGCTACATATAAATATGTAATCAACCTGTTTAGGGTTCACCAGCAGATTGTCCAGCTGCTGTATGCTGCATAGAATCATCTACACCATTAGATGGCACGGTATGTATATATGCATGCATACGCGCGCGCGCGCGCACACACACACACACACACATATATATATATATATATATATATATATATATATATACAGTAAAACCTCCCATATCGAACCCCTCCACAGATCGATTCCTTCCCTAAATCGATTGATATTTTGTCAAGCCAATATTTCCCCTTCAAACCTTTATACAAATATTCTACAAATCGATTACGTCTCTATTCTGTTCATCGATCGTATATTTTATGTCAATAATGGTCATTTGCATGGATTTAGTGATTCTGTAATTCGATCGATCGGTGATCGTCAACTGCTAACTGACCTTTAAACAAAATGATGACAAGACACATATAGTTTATTTAACCATATCAGGCACATCTCTGTAATAGACTTACCCAAATGATGCAAACCTAGAACTGAAAGAGATCTTTTATTATCTCTATCACTAAATCAAACTTAGATATGGCTACTCAGCGCATGTCTAGGGCATGCAGAAATGGTTCCCGACAAGAACTGACATAAACCAAGAAAGTTGATCTCGTAAAATGTATATTTTATTTATGCCGTATGTTATATCAATAAATGTACACGTTTTATGTATGTGCTAGTTTAACGTTTAGTTTTAAACAAAATATTTTCTAAATTTAAAAAAGTACATATAACGCCATAGGAGTTGGGCTTCTATATTCTTATTCAGGAATACGCCAGATTGTGGGGTGAATACAGATGTAATCTTCCCGAAAGGACTCTGATAAAAATACTGGAAAAAATAAACGAGCTGAAGCCAGACTTTGTGATCTATGCCGGTCAGTAAAGTTACTGCAAATCATCCTCATTATAAAGAAGACTGTTGGTGGTTTACCTGTCATTTTAGATTATAATTTAATATTTATCAAAAGGTGATACATTAAATAGTTAATTTGTGTCTAGTATAATGATATCTCATCAGGTGATTCTCCACCACATACATTATGGGATGAAACCCTGCAATCACAACTTAATGTATCGGACATCGTAACCAACGCCATGAAGAAGGTTTTCCCTCCTGGAATGAGAGTTTATCCCAATATTGGTAATCATGGTCAGTATCGTGGGCCTTCAATTAACGGTTTCATACAATAAATAAGCATGATACAATGTTAACTGTTGAGATTGGACAAGGTTTTTATATTTACAATTCATGTCTCCGTTTTTCACGTCGTAAACTATAATTTATTCACAACTGAGAACCTGACGAGTAATAAACGATCGATATATTTCTATTATTTCTAGTAGAGATGGAAACAATCGAATATTCAAATTTTACTCTCAGATTGTGGCCCGAGTTGCTTACCACTATGTTCGGCCTACTTTCTTACATCCCATATATATATATATATATATATATATATATAATTGTCACCATTTCTATATTTTTGCGACAGAGATGTTCCCGACTAATCTATACTCGTCCAGACTGCAATCAACTGATGTAAGTCGGCCATAAATACGTGTTTGACTATCTCTCTCTCTCTCTCTCTCTCATATATATATATATATATATATATATATATATATATATATATATATATAAGAATACTAAATGCATTAACATTGATGGATAACTGGATCGGGTTAGAGATTCGGCCATGTTCAAATGCTGTACTAAGTGACGAAGTAAATCTTGGAGCAGAAATATGGTTTAAACAAAATATTAGTATCATTTTATACCCTATCCCATACAGTGTGGGGGATGGGGTGTGGGTGGATGATTGCGTGTGCCTGTATGCCTGGTCTTTGTCTTACAGTACCTTCTATATATGTAGGGAAGATTAAACTTAAACTATATGTCTCTATAGGAAATGAATGCTGTATTTACGAAGATGTGGCATCAATTAGCAGGATTTGACAGCGAAGCCAACAGTACATGGAGAGAGTTGTCTTATTATACTGTATTACATCGACCTGGCCTGAGAATACTGTCTATTAACAGTAATTATGACTGGTCTGTTTATAGTTGTTTTTATATGATAAAACTCAATCCTTGTATTGGATATGTATACTGAAGGGACATCAATAATTTAATTATTGACTTAATTAGGACACACACACACACACATATATATATATATATATATATATATATATATATATATATATATATATATATTATTTATACATGGCCGGTGTTTTATTTCAGGTATACCGGTAATTTCTATAATACACTAAATAAAAATGACAGCCATAACGATCAACAGAAGCATTATATAGAAGAAGTGTTGACAAACGCCAGAAGAGATGGCGAAAAGGTATTACGGAATATTATTATGACATCAATTAATAATTGATTACCTATATAGACTGAAATCATGCCCACTTTGTGTTTAACCTTTACACCTGTCAACAGTGTACCTAATATCACACCTGGCTTTATCGTTTATACTGCACGTGTTATTATCCATTTTAAAGACATCTTTATTGTCAGTTGTCCCATCTTTATCAGTTCATAGATGGCATTTTAGGTATCATACCATTTGATATAGACATCAACATCAACAATAACATCAGTGTCTATTTATGTAACAGTAGTTTAAACTGTGTAACAGTCTCCTACATCGTGTAACAGTTGCCTATATCGTGTAACAGTTGCCTACAGCATGTTATAGTTACCTGTCTCGCATAACATTCGCCTACATCGTGTAACAGCTAGTAAACGGACAATTCCCCACTGGACAATTCCCCACTCCACGAATTAGGACAATTCCCTACAAGGACACTTCCCCACAAGGACAGTTCCCCACACAGACCATTCCCCACTCGGACAATTCCCCACTCCAAGAATTAGGACAATTCCCTACAAGGACAGTTCCCCACAATGACAGTTCCCCACACAGACCATTCCCCACTCGGACAATTCCCCACTCCACGAATCAGTCTTCTTTATTAAACTTTAACCAAGAATAATTTTCAGTATTATTGACATATAAAACTGCTTGATTTTCTTAAATCTTACACGATGGCCAATGCCCTTAAGTAAGTCTGGGACAATCTGGATGCTGTCAGGGGTGATGGTTCTGGGATCAGCCTGAAAACAGAGTTCTGTGCATCTGCCTTGTATAGCAGTGAACAGTTTGTTGTGGGTGGACTGGTTCTTGTTCGGCAGGAACGTATACACACAGGTCACAGCCGACTCTCATAACGGTACACGGATCACGTACAGCTGAGTGACCAGTAGTGGTGCAACGTTAAATGTTCCGTCGATATACCAGGAGTCAGAACTAGTGAGGTGACGCAGGGCAATGTCAGTAGCAAACACTAACATCCTATCAGAGGAATTAACTCAACTGTCGTGGGTGATGAACTGTTCCTGGTCACTAGTGATGGTCCACTCCTCATCAAGTGTGAGATCACGAAGGGAAACAGGGTTCTTCGGCATAGTTTTGGCAAGTTCCCATCTGAGAGAACGCTTCATGGTATCAGGATTACCGAGTTCAACACGCACCTCTACGGGGGTCTCAGTAGTGTGATCCACTAGTAGCTGACTCAGTGTACCACGTGAACCTGCAGCATGTTCCTTGATTGTTGTACGTAGTTTGATCACTGCAACGGGACGCTCCTAGGTGAAATCAAATGACCATTAGTAATGATATTTTAAAGTCTACTAATAATAATCTATTAAAACATCCAATACAGGAGAAAAGGAATTAATAAATTAGTAAATATAATATTACTCCAAACTCCAATCAATCAACAGGATCATGCAATATTTACCTCATCATCAGATCGCCTTTACGGCTGAATGCATATCGATTGGCACACTACCATCTGACATCTGACAATCAACCACGTTGGTTTTTTATGATCTCTATGGTTCAATATATGTTTAGCATAATACTCTGATAAACATGTAAAAGACACTTATTAAAAAAAAAGAGTGGGGAATTATCAAAAATTGTCATTATGGAGTGGAGAATTGTCCAAGTGTGTTATTGTCCAGTGGGGAATTGTCCAGTTGGGAATTGTCCGAGTGGGGAATTGTCCTGGATTCGTAACACCTGCCTCTATTAGTTCATACCCATCTTATCTATTTCACGTAGATTCAGACTCGTGGCTGTAGTTAATTTGTAAAAATTGTAAACATACTCTCCAGGTTATAATCATTAGTCATCATCCAGTTAGCAATTGCGTTGTGCGTACGGCTAGATGGTGGCGTGACGTCATCATTCGGTACAGTGACGTCATCTCCCTGCACGTATCCGGTCATACACATATTGATGAATTCTTTTTGGTAAGTTTTTGATTGTCTGTCTGTCTTTCTCTCTATATGTCTGTCTGTTTGTTCGTTTCTTTATCTCTTTGTCTGTCTGTCGGTCGGTCGGTCGGTCGGTCGGTCGGTCGGTCGATCTGTCTTTCTGTTTGTCTGTCTGTCTGTCTGTCTCTCTGTGTCCGTCCGTCCGTGCGTCTGTCTGTCTGTTTGTTTTTGTTTTGTTTTTGGTTTGCTTGTTTGTTTGTTTATTTCTTTCTTGTTGTTTTTTATCCAAGCTTAAAAAAAGATTTTTAATAAGGCGATTAAAGAGTTAAACGAAGACTTTTATTTCAGTCTCAAAATGTATCAAGTCGAATACAACAACAAAAATATATCTTTTGTTATATCCTTTCCCTGTGTGAGGGGCGCTCCGATGACACATTAGCTAGAACACTGTGCTGCAAAGCTTCAGGTTGTGGGTTCGAATCTGATACACATCCATGTTTTGGAGAAGTTTCCCTAACGAATAAACTGTGGTTGCTCACACCTCTATGTTCATATGTGTAAATTCTTATCTCTTTGTTTGTCTGCATTCCTGACTGGATTGCAGTTTGTCTTGTATCCGTTCGCAGCTCTGTGTGGTCTATCTGCCTGTTTACCTGTCAGTATGTATACGACATAATGTTTAAAACAATCATTTCCTTATCCAGACTATTGATCCAGAGACCGACATAGCCAAGGGAGTTAATCTAGTAACCCCTTCGGTCACCACTTATACGCGTATCAATCCGTCATTGAGGGTGCTCGAACTCGACAACAACACATACGACCTGATAAATTACAAGTCCTACTTCTTCGAATTGGACAAACAAAATCCAGGTAGAGTCAACGCTGTCCAGATGTTCATCTTCTAACCTCGATACATCAACAGCCAACAACTACTGTTTGTTTACCAGTAAAGATTCACACCTTGAAGTCATTAATTAGAGCTGTTATTTTACCTGGTTATACTAATGATTTAAACACATCTAGAGTTTGACATTAATGATAAATCGTATGTAATATGCTTAGTACGATTTCAACGTTTCTGTTTAGATGTAGATCCGCAAATTGTCCTCAATTATGATGTCAGGACTGATTACAACATGACCGACTTATCTCCTCATGGATGGCAGAAGTTTGCACTGAGGTGGCTATCCTCATAATCAACTTTGTATAATAATTATTTTTAAACATTTCTCACGTATCGAATCTTACCTCAAACGATACACAATACTCTAACCATCATCGACAACTCTTTCCTCACAGATTTCTGGACGACGAGCCCTTGTTCCAACTTTGGTACGCCAATCAACACGCCATGGTAGAGAAAGGACCTTGTGCCTTGGATGGCATTTGCGGGCCCAGATGTAAAAGGGACGCTATTTGTCGTATCTGGCTTCCTATCGTCGACGAGACCGATTATTGTATCGATAACTGGCGCAATATCACACGTAGTCCTCTGTCCGAGGATGAACAGATGACTATGTCCTCAGCAACCTTCACCCGCTCAGTATTGGTCTGTTTCGGTTTGGTAACCATAGCGACGGCGTTGCTTATTGGCTGATAGAAAAACAATGGCAAGCAGATATTGGCAGAAAATCAGATGTTTTCCAGATTAATAATTACACTCTATGACCTAGTTATATTACAAGTTATTACGTTCGCGTACATAAATTTGATTATTTCGAGCTTTTTAAATATTCTATATTCTATTACTAATTTCGCGTATTAGATCAGCTTCTTTGCTAATTTAGATTCGAATAAACTTTATTAGATTTAAAGAATAATAAAACATTTCAAAACGTTGCTCGTCTTTACATTTGTATTCCTAAATCTTGGATATTGTTTTATAAGACCAACATGTCATCTGGATCAACATATCATCTGGATCGAAGATATATAACAATATTGAATGTTATGCTGACATTATTATTATTATTATTATTATTATTAGTTGTTGTTGTTGATGGTGTAGTACTACTACTAATAGTAGTAGTAGTAGTAGTAGTAGTAGTAGTAGTAGTAGTAGTAGCAGCAATAATAGTAGTTTGCATACATATATGACAATGCGTGTACGTACATATATATATATATATATATATATATATATTATTACAAACAAATAAAAGCAGAATGTTTATAAACTGTTCATCATCAAATAATAAAATAATCATAATATGAGAACCCATCGTCTGATGAAGATTATGACAAAGATTCACTGCTATCTCTTCTTTATTTATTTATTTATTATAGAAGTGGTACCGTTAGATATACAACATACATACTACATACCAGTCAGACATTATTTAAAATAGAAAAAGATACAATGATAAACGATAATCGACCAGTAACAAATACATCATAACGGGTTAAGTTTATATTTTATTATTGACCGTAATGATGTTGATGGAGTTAAAGTGAAATGTTCCTTTACGGCCATCTTTGTGTACCCGATAAGCTAAACGGGCAGACATCCTTCAGATACAGCTACTCTAAGATTTGAACCCCGTGCTATAGATATGTGACCAACCGAGATACCTAGTCATCCATAGAAGCACCCGGTGATGTCGCAGCTGCTGATAATGACGAGGATGATGATGATGATGATGATAATGATGATGATGATGACTGACTGATTAATTCAGTGTTGATTGATAATGTTCTTAATCAAGGTTCAGCATGGTTTATCCTCAATATTAATCTCCTACATTTAGTGGATTTACAAAACAACAAACATAACCCACTGTTTAATAATTATATACCGTAACATCCAGTAAGTTATCAATCAATACACTCTTCCAGAGCCCAAAAATAAAATGTAACAATAACCAATTCTCAACTCACTCAGTATCACTTGTATCCGAGTCGAACATAAATCAAGGGTACCCTAAACGACCTTTCTTTGTACGGTTCATCCACTTAATTACGGGTATGTTCAATTCCTTATCTCATCTCGTTAAGACACATATATTATGTCCGTAAGTCGGTCTTTTCCTGTAGTTTACTTAGCTGGTTCTAGTTACAAATAGCACTGTTGTAACTAGGAGTAGATACTGGAAGCGACCAGCAACTGGTGCGTCACAGCCGCCTATAATCCACGGTTCTTTTAAACATTCCGTGATGTCGTCATAATTAACAAACCAAATGGCACATATGTGTTCTTGGAGACATTCCGAGTAGCATTCGATGTTCTCAGCCTTAGAGTTGGTGTTCTGTATCCAAGACGTAAATACCTCGTCGTTGTGCAAAAATCTGCAGCAATATTATAGTATTGAGTCAATTTTTAACCGGATGGCGTCGAAAGCTTTGAGAAAGTCTGAAAACTTGCACTAACAATACACATATATTAAATTACAACATATCAGCTGAAATTAAACTGTAGGTTTATAACAGTAACCCAAGTCTACTACGTTACTATTTCCGTTAAATCTGGAAGCACGCTGAAAAGCTGACTTCATATTAAAATTAGACGTATTCAATTCGACCATAAATTATTTTAACATAAATATCACCCGTTTCGTCATATTCTGAATACTTATCCTTTCGGTATAGATAGATGACGACTGATGGCGCAATGCAGACGTTTTGGTTCTGCTACACATGAAACTACCATCAAGATTGAGACGGATGAACTTAGTAAAGAGTGGACTTTAACTAACCTGTGACATTTTGGATAGCTATTGGCTAGTTACATCCCACTGCCTACTTAAATTCATTTATCTCAATCATGATAGGATTGTGCCTTTCGTGTAGTGGTAGTACTCAACTCAACGACATTTACTTACCAGATTAGAAAACATAATCTACTCGTTATTATTATAAGAATGATTACTGAACTACGATCGATCCTTGAATAATTGACTGATAACGTCATGATTGTTGTCTGCAACATTTCTTCACCTGTAAATGGGCAATTAGTGTGTCACAACCTAGTAGCAGAAACCACTACTGTAGAAACTGTTTGTGGGGGGGGGTATGTTTTCTCAAGCAGTGACTTATTTTATGCCACAGCAGACTAAGTAATTTCCGAACATGATACCGTCAGAAGTCAATGAAGGTTCTGCTTGCAGCTGGCCGTACATCAGTTCTGGATTATGTCACTTATCACCTGGATCAACAGCTATCCCAGCCACCATCATACTCTAACACCCAAACAGCAGTATCTGAATCAGATAAAATCAAATCGTCGATGATCCCGATTCCACTGTTGTGGATACGAAGCAAACAAAATATATGAATATCTTCGTGGCCCCACAATCCTGTCGAGATATACTTCAGTAGTGAACTGGTGAGTATCGCGTGTAGCACACTGTGGATTATGGTCACGAGTGCAGCCAGTGAGCGCAATTGTAGCGTATACTATTGCAGGAGCCTGTGTCTCGGCTGAAGTCATATGGTGATTGTACATTTAGTGCTGCAGCCCCCACTTAGTGGAACAGGTTGCCAACAAATATTAGAAATCCGTCGTCTCTTGAAAATTTAAAATCCGTTCTTTCACAGATAAATAATAATTATCTTTAAATCTCGTATTTACAGACATATTATTTGGGGTATTATTATATTATATGTTACTTGTACAGTCCCTTTGAGTGGCTCCCGCTAGTAAGGACGCTCTATGAAATATTCATTATTATCATTAGCTAGTCACGTGGTCTGTTCCGGCAGAACACGCCCCAGTGACTACAGTGTGAATGGCATTCTCTTCATGAATCTTGCTTCACGATAAACACAGCGTGCAATAATATATGTTTTTCTTTTTCTTCTCATTGTGTATGCTTACAACTATAATATATGTTTCTCTTGTGATAAGTTCTTCTCAATGTTTATGCTTACAACTAGTAGATTATATCTGATATTGAATACGCGTGGTATATGTTTAAGAATGTATGCAGAAAAATGAATACTGAATGATGAATGTGTTGTTGCTAACTTATTAAATATACCGTTTGTTGTTTGAATATGGGTATGGTGTGATTATCCACAAGAAATTACGAGTATATTGTGAGGAAGTGTGTAAAAATGCCGGTGTGGGGCGGATGCGAGTGATTTCCAGGTTTATGCGGGTCTCCGGAAAATGTGTATGCGGGTGCGGTCCGAGTGCAGTCATGTCATTGCAGGGGTGGGGCCGGTGTGGGTGAGAAATCTTTACAATTTGTCGTATAGTAAATGCCCAGACTGTGTGGGAGATATTTGATCGATGTCAGAAGCTTAAACATCGGATTAAGCAAGTGACATGTTACAATAAACATCAGCATTATTGTTATTATGATCGAAACATCAGAAATAAATATCCACGGATTAGTGAAGAGCTCGTTGAATTATAACACCAACATAACCGTGAACCACAATAACAATAATAATAACAACAACAACTACTGCTACTACTACTCTTTCCACCACCACCACTACTACTACTACTTCCACAACCATTATAGCCACAACCACTACCATCACCTCCACCATCATTATCACTACCACCACCACCACCACTACTACTACAACTACTACCACTACAATTATAGCCACAACCACTACCATCACCTCCACCATCATTATCACTACCACCACCACCACCACTACTACTACAACTACTACCACTACAATTATAGCCACAACCACTACCATCACCTCCACCATCATTATCACTACCAGCACCACCACCACCACCACTACTACAACTACTACCACTACAATTATAGCCACAACCACTACCATCACCTCCACCATCATTATCACTACCAGCACCACCACCACTACTACAACTACTACCACTACAATTATAGCCACAACCACTACCATCACCTCCACCACTATCACTACCAGCAGCACCACCACCATCACTTCTAGTACTACTACCACTACAATTATAGCCACAACCACTACCATCACCTCCACCATCATTATCACTACCAGCACCACCACCACTACTACAACTACTACCACTACAATTATAGCCACAACCACTACCATCACCTCCACCACTTATCACTACCAGCACCACCACCCCCTACTACAACTACTACCACTACAATTATAGCCACAACCACTACCATCACCTCCATCATCATTATCACTACCACCACCACCACCATCACTACTAGTACTACTACCACTACAATTATAGCCACAACCACTACCATCACCTCCATCATCATTATCACTACCACCACCACCACCATCACTACTAGTACTACTACCACTACAATTATAGCCACAACCACTACCATCACCTCCATCATCATTATCACTACCACCACCACCACCATCACTACTAGAACTACTACCACTACAATTATAGCCACAACCACTACCACCACTATTATCACTACCAACACCACCACCATCCTTATTACCATCACCAAAACCATCATCACCACCGTCATCATTATCACCTCAACCATCACCAGTAATAATATTAATAAATCCACCCTATTTTATCCTATACCTTATACTAAGGTTTTTCCACGATTCAGGACTCAGATCCGACATTCCATATAAAGTCCTGGCGTCATAACTCTTCAGGATAGGAGGAGGAATGTCTGCAGAAACACATTAAAGGCAGAGATGATAGAACATTGATCTTTATAACTCTAGATCAGGGTTCGAATCAGATTCATACTTCTATTTATGATATATATATATATATATATATATATATATATATATATATATATATATATATATAATAAAGCTGCTTTTGACAATATGTCCAGGCTTGACTAGCGTCCATGCTAAAATAAAAACCACTTACTGACCCACTCATAACTAAAGATACTGTGTTTATATATATTTTTGTGTTGATATATGTTTATGGATATATACATTTGCAGTTCGACTCGGTTGTAACATAGTACAGTAAAACGTAGAAGCGGATATAACGCTGGGGTGCTTTGCCTTTCTATTATTTGAATTGAAGATAACACATTTTCGGTAATTTAATAGAATACATCTACTGAAAATATCATAGGTCGTTTAGCATTCATGAAAATACAAAAGTAAATAAACACTGTATTAAAAATAGCAATGGTCACTAATTACCTAGTGTGTGAAGTATTTCATCTAAGCTAAAAAGGTTAATAATTGTAGCTTAATTGCATATTAAAAACACACACACTTAAGTAAAATAATTCCAACTACTAGTATTTCCATTCATAGTTATTATTTGTGTTTTATTTAATATATCAAGAGAAATTCCTTATAATCATCCCTATATTTCCATGATAGATCTTGAGCGAGATGCCAAAACGAAAATCTTACTCCGTTAGAGAGAAACTGAATGTGATCAGAAGAGTACCGCTAAATCAATCACAAGTCTGAGTGTGCCAGGTTTGTTAGAACTCCTGTCTCAAATATTCTCCATTGAGTTCCAAGGTTTATTATCTACCTTGCAGTTACTTCAGCAAGAAAAAGTACCACAAGAAATCCGTTAATTACGGGCATACAATGTTCAGCAGATATTTGTTTAAACTGTTAACTCCTATGCCAAGGTAAAGTTGTAAAATGGGTTACCATTAAATGATGATTTTGTGTTTAGATGTTGTTAAACTGCATGGACTTACCTGGTTTCTGGAAATTCAATTGCATGTAATAATTCTCGAAGTTGAGTAGCTCATACGTGGTACTATCCAGAAAGTAGATCCGGAATGACGGGTTTACATAATAGTTACTCGTAGCAGATGGTGCCACATAGTTTATTGCTCTAGCCTCATAGGTGAAGGGATCCAGATACTGTTGTAAACAAGAGATATTTACGTTATGAGTACACTTTGAGGTTGTATATTTGTTTAGTATGATGTTATGGGTAGAGTCCTTCTATTACAAGTCTAGCCATTAATGCACGTACACGCACCCACGCGCGCGCCACAGATACACGCGACAACGTTTAATTTATAATTATTTATGTACCAGATGAAATGCATCCTGGTGAGAGTGTCCAGATAAGTGCATAATGATAACGTCGCTGTATTCGAGTATTACTTCTTCCCACCACCTGGTGGCGCTGACGATACTTCCTGAATTACCGACAGGGTGATGGCTCAAAATGATCACCTGAATCATTAATAAGAAATATTATTTTAGTAACCTAAAGGTCTCCCATTCTCTTCTCTCTCTCTCTCTCTCTCTCTCTCTATATATATATATATATATATATATATATATATATATATATCCAGTAAGTAAGTAAACAAGCAAGTAAATTGTGATTATTTACTTAGTGTGCCCACTCTCGTTATCTGGAACATGTTGCCTACTCTTTAAAAATGTATTATGTTATAAACATTAATCAGCTCAAAGTTGCTTTTATCATTCAAATGTTATTGTGCTATTATTATTATTATTATTATTATTATTATTATTATTATTATTATTATTATTATTATTATTATAACCTTCTCACTCTTGTTCCTCGCCTCTGACAATGTCTCTTCCACAAAACCTCTCTGTTCTTCCTCAGCTGAGGTATTCATATTACGGGCTGCTGCAAAATTCATTGTTGACCTGACGGTGTAATGAGTAGATGTTCCATATCAACTCAATATTAACATTAATCGCGCTATAAGAAGCCAAGTCCCCAGAGTTCGAGACTATCTTACAATTATTTATTAGTCACTTACCAGTAATGGTTCGTGTTTATGGATAATATTCTAAGATTAGGATAGTCAGGATCGTTTATCGCGTAATAACCAAGCTGCCTCATGCTAGCCATCTGTTCTGATGAAAAGTCAGCGATTTCTTTCCACAACGAGGCGTAACCGTTGTTGATAATCTGTATGTAGGAAAATATTGTATTCTCACAGCATATCTCTCTCGCATCTCTCTATCTCTGTGTGTGGGGGGGTCTCTCTCTCTCTCTCTCTCTCTCTCTCTGTGTGTGTGTGTGTGTGTGTGTGTGTGTGTGTGTGTGTGTGTGTGTGTGTGTGTGTGTGTGTGTGTGTGTGTGTGTGTGTGTGTGTGTGTGTGTGTGTGTGTGTGTGTGTGTGTGTGTGTGTGTGTGTGTGTGTGTGTGTGTGTTGTGTGTGTGAAGTCATGGCCGGTTGTCGAATTAATTTATGTTATGAAGAATTGGTGATCGCCCGTTCTTGCCGCTTAACGGTTTGTGGCCGACCAATTGTGGGGTCAAATGGTGTGAACCCATAGATCTCCGATTGATCGATGTGCGAAAGAAGTTGGTGATCACCCGTTCCGTGTTGCTTGGGGATTTGTGGCCAGTCGGTTGTTGGGATCGCACGGGTGTGGGTTGAATGTACGGAAGATTTGTTAGTGAATGTTTGTAATGGTACAGCCAAGTCAGCGGAGAATGGATCAGAGACATGCGAGTCTCCACTGGACAACACGCTGATTGTACTGGGGAGAATTCCCCTTTATATACCTGTTTGAATGTGTGGGAGGAGTTTTAGTGGGGGATTGTTTTCGATTCAGCCAAGTCAGCGGTGATTGAACCAGGAGACCATGGGGGTCTACCGGACAACAACGCTGACGGTGCTGAGGGGACAATTCCCTATATATATCTGGATATTTGTAGATTTATTTGGAGAGGAGAAGAGTGGAAAGGTGGTGGTTCTGGAGTGTATAGTTTCGAGGAGTGTATAGTTTTGTACAGTTTTGAGTAGAGGAATAAAGTAGATTCGAGACCACATGAGTTCGGAGTTTTGAAAGAGAGAACTTAGCTAAGGCCGAGATCCGGGACGGACGACCGAGCCGGCCGCGTCCCGGATCTCGGTACGTTTCGTGTGTGTGTGCGTGTGTTTAGGATGCATAAACACACACACACACACAACATATATATATATATATATATATATATATGGTGGGACTGCCTCATGGATTCAAAACTATATATAAAATGTGTGTGTGTGCGTGTGCTGTGTTTCTTTTGTTTTGTTTCGTCATGGTTCAAAACACCATCTGTCAAAGAAAATCACCTTTGATTGGGCATATTCCAGAGTGTATACATTTGTGGGGAACATTTCTGTACAGAAATCAAACAAAGAACAACAATTATCATCACAAAACATTGGCATAATATAAAAACAACACGATATAAATATATTAAGTCATTTTTATCAAATAAGACAATAACCAACAGTCCTTACCATGATTACCAATTGTTGGGTATGTCCTTATTCCAGGTAATATATCACTCAATGCTTGTATCACCAAGTTGGAACAGTTCAGCTTCGAATTAATACTTTCTGTCCATATTGTGTGTGGTGATGAGTCGCCTTTAATAAACAAAAATCTTCTCAATCTACAAATCTCGAACTTTATTACATAAGAAAAGTCATACAACTATCTTCTTCATATGATATATTGGTGTAAGACTTAATAAAACTTATCTCTAATAGCGAGCAATATTTGTAATATCCTATGGGTAATTAGTGTGCTTTTGCCAAATAAATCCGAAAGACTCAGGTTGTAAGATTAACAATTAGAATACTCAGTTGTAGAGTACTCTGTTAGGTGATTGGTCAACTCGGTTAAATCATTTGCAAGCAAGG
Source organism: Paralvinella palmiformis (assembly GCA_025642065.1). Taxonomy (NCBI): domain Eukaryota; kingdom Metazoa; phylum Annelida; class Polychaeta; order Terebellida; family Alvinellidae; genus Paralvinella; species Paralvinella palmiformis. The sequence goes on along the minus strand of JAODUP010000278.1, from coordinate 663,597 downwards.
TAATAAACATTAATTACTTTATGAAAATACTTAGGCCAACATCCAAACTTTCTGATTGCGTACTTATTCACGGAAAACATTCTTGTAAATTTGTTTTTCATAAAATGTGCACATAATTATCAGATCCAATACGATCCAATAATCTTGTGTTCGGGATGACGGTTGAATAGGGTTGTCAGAAACACCTAAAATTGTGGTTTTGGATAATTGTTCTAGCATCAAATTAGTTAAATTAATAAACACATTATCGCGTGAATAAGTTATCTTTATTTATTCGTATGTAACAAACATCTTATACCCTAGCAATAATTGTTCATTGTTTAAATATAACTCTTTTTACTCGTTTTTGTACAAGACAATATTTTGCCTGCCTGTATAGACGATAAAATCTGGCTTAATATCTGCTAATCCATGTAACAAATGATGTAATGTCCTTTCTGGGATGTTACATTCATATTCACCATACATCCTTGCTTGACCCTGTCATGTGACAAATATGGGACAATGATAGACAGATGAATAGTGGAGAAGATACCTAAATGATATACGATGTTCATTGGAAAGTTCATGTTTACCTCTAATTAAGATAGCGTGACATACTTCTGAGACACGTTTAGATAACTAAATATTAATTTAATAAATATTATTATTATTTATTATTGTTTCATTATTATATGATGGTTGTATATAACGATTTACCATTCCGCTGTATCCGTCCAAACAACATACGTACATACCACACTCTATAGAACTACCCTTGTTTATATATATATATTATATATATATATATATATATATATATATAATATATATATATATATATATATATATATATGATATTATAAAAATATATACATATATATATATATATATATATATATATATATATATATATATAATATTATAAAAACAGATGGATGGATGAGTAAGTGACTGGGTGGGTGGGTCCATGGAGGGATATACTGGTGGGTGGGTATTTCGGTGTGTTGATGGGTGGATGTATAGGTGGGTGGAATTGTAAAATCATTGTTTCTATTCCCAGCCACATATTATACACTTACCGTGGAGTATATAGGCTGTATATGAGCATCAGTGAG
>JAODUP010000278.1:535000-652500 GCA_025642065.1 Paralvinella palmiformis | reverse complement strand
TATCCGTATACTATTACTGTTGTTATTATTATTATTATTATTATTATTATTACCAGAAGTAGTCGTAGTATTAGTAGTAGTAGTAGTAGTAATAGTAGTAGTAGTAGTAGTAGAAGCAGTGGTAGTTATAGTAGTGCTAATAATAATACTAGTAGTAGTAGTAGTAGTGACAGAAGCAGTATTAGTAATAGTAGTAGTAATAGTATTAGTAATAGTACTTGTCACGTGTTCTCGATACAATTCGTTTATCGCGATACTAGCGCATGTTGACAGGAGATTTCCCTTTTATTTACTTGGTTTGTTGTTGCTACTTTTTTTTGTGAAAATCTCAGAAAATGCTGCGGGAAAGTGTGACATCAATTATAAAAGAGCAGATCATGTCCTACCATAAATACGTTATAGCAGCCTTTAATACTCACCAGTGGTAAATCATTCGAGACGATGTTACTAAAAATAGCAATGAGCAATAATAAGAGATATTTGTAAACCACCGAATGTAGACATACAACTTATTTTGAAAATCAGGTTTTGAGGTTTTCTTTGGTTCACACTACTTATTAACATATTGGTGTTGTTGCTTTTTTTCAAGCCTTTATTTGTTCATTTTTCTTGTACATCCAAATAGATCATCATCCCTTCTGAAATGGACGACAGATGATATTGATGTTTTGCCTATTTGTAGTGTTAAATATCATATCGCCTATTGCAAGATGCAATATTGTACTTAGACATAATAAATATAAAATACAATTGGCGAATTTTGTCACAATTTAAATGTAACACAATTGACAATTGTTCGTGTGTGCCATCACACTGATATCTCGACGAGACTCTTAAAGTGTCAAATATAAAAATAGCTCGAGAACAGGTGATGGGTTTCCTTAGTTGTCATGTTTTTTCAATCAGATTTGATGAGCTAAATTTCTAATTAAAATGAAAATGAAGTTATCATATTTTTAACAAACACTGAGGCTATGAATAATGATTTTAAAAAAATTAAATCACGATTTCTCCTGAGATTATAAAGAACTGGTAACGTCATGCTAGTAGTAGTAGTAGTAGTAGTAGTAGTAGTAGTGGTAGTAGTAGTACCAGTAATAGTAACAGTAGTAGTAGTAGTAGTAATAGTAGTAGTAGTAGTAGTACTAGTACTAGTACCAGTAATAGTACCAGTAGTAGTAGTAGTAGTAGTAGTAGTAGTAGTAGTAGTACCAGTAATAGTACCAGTAGTAGTAGTAGTAGTAGTAGTAGCATTAGTAGTAGTACCAGTAATAGTACCAGTAGTTAGTAGTAGTAGTAGTAGTAGTAGTAGTAGCAGTGGTAGTAGTAGTACCAGTAATAGTACCAGTAGTAGTAGTAGTAGTAGTAGTAGTAGTAGTAGTAGTAGTAGTAGTAGTAGTCGTATATAATACTTACCGTGATTACCGATACTTGGATATACTCTGACGTCAGAAAAATGTTCCTGAAGCGCCTTCACCACAATACTGGAACAATTGAGCTGTGACTGTAAAGATTCTTCCCAGATCGTATGTGGCGGTGAATCTCCTATTGTCATAGAATAACGCACAATGGATTAACAAATAGATTGTATCCACAAACAGTCATTAATACACCAAATGTCATTTGTATGGAGTCAAATTCCAATATCGATATTAATACAAAATAATGTGATATTTATATAGCGCCCTATTCAGCTAGAAGCTGCTCTAAGGCGCTTTATAATATTATTTACAATATTATTATCCCTGAATTTTTGTTTATTTTCTTGTACGAACAATCAACATAAGACTTTGAATTCCATTTGCTTTTAAAGGAACCGTATCCATGAAAGGAAATACGACTGTATGTGTTCACGAAGTGACATTCCTTTTCTTATGTCGGAATAATCATCCACTGAGTTCTCTTCTAGTTTATTACTTCACAAAACTCGGTAATGATGGTAACTGATGAGGTAATATATAGAATGTAACCTGGATGAGTTATCACCTCCCAGTTGATGTCATTAATCTGTTACAATGTTGCTCATGTTCCATGTTGTTTATAATAGTTACCTTAGACGGAACAAAGTGTTCTGTTTATTAACTAAGACTAGACTTTATTACGTTTGATGTTGTTGTTGTTGTTGTTGTTTTGTTGTTATTTATATATTTTTCAGTTCTACGTTTATTGTTGCAAGTCCTAATTGGGAGATATCAGACGTTATTTGGATGACATAGGTTCATAAAGTTCAAAACGAATGACATCAGACGTATCCAACAATTTTTCGGATTTCGGACGTCTCCTTATTCTCGTCTTTGACTATTTATCCCTGGATAATGTCGTTTCCTTCCGTCGTCATCGTACATTATCCAATTTTTATCATCCATCAAAATTCGATCAAGAAATAGCTGCTGTTCATGGAGATAGGCAGATGTTCTTTCGTTGCTGGCGAATGGCTTATGATTATTCGTATGACAGTTATTTGCCGATTTAAAATGGCTTGATAACAATAAACGCGGACTTATAGACCAACCTGATATCAGTAATTTAGCGAAGCATCTATTCCGTCTTTGTTGAGATGTTCAGATGAACAGCGCCACCCCCTAAATGAAATCCGTTACCTTTAACACTTACCTGTATAGATGATGAAATCGGGTTTCAGCTGTTTGGCAGAATTCAGGATGTGGTGCATCGTTCTTTCCGGTATATTACAGTTGTACTCTCCGTACGCTCTAGCAGATCCCTGGTAAATACGAAAATCGAATTATGATTCAACGTCTGATTCAATCGGAACTTCAGCAATCGATACAATATCATATTAGATAGCAACTATAATATATGTTCACATATACGGTAGTGGACATGATCTTACGTTGCCGGGATACTCTTCTCGGCAGCAAACATACATATCACAATCAACAGCGCTTCCCTGTCAGAAATAGAATAAGTTACTGACTTCCTCTGAAACGTATCCGGAATAGAGAATTACTTTGTTTTATGTGATAAGAACATTGAATTGCCCACTCACAGTTGCGTAGACCGTTGATAGATGTATGTCTGCCAAATGAAGGATTTTTATTTGATTATTTTTCCGCTTCTTGCTACTTTGTACTTCGATCTTCGAACGGAAGTCGTTCTTCTCCGACAGACGGGAGACTTTCTCTTTGACGGCCAAATTATTCGGTTCCGGGGGAGGAAAACACATATTGAGCGTTTCACAGTAGTCGTACGGCGTTGATTCTCGCAGTACTGTGTACATCTGAAACAACAGAACGTATCAAATATAAACATCGGTCATATTCCGCATTCTGATATTAGAGTACAAAAGCTTCATTAATAAGAATGACGTCCGAATGCGGAGATTCTAAAAGTTAAAGACCTTTACACTTTTGAGATTAGAATCTTCAGTAAATATATGATAACATTATCTATACAAGACATTTATGTTAGTTTAAAAGTTTGTAGACGATTCTCTTCTTACCCTAAAATGCAGTATTTCTTTACAGAATCCTTATACCAACAAATTACATTAAGAGATATTTACATTTTATGCAAAAGAAATTAAGTCACCCAGCACCCTAAAATAATAATAATAATAATAATAATAATAATAATAATAACAATAATAATAATAAATAATATAAACAAAGCACCTATACTAGCAGAAGTCATTCAATGGCGCGATCCCCAAAAAGGATATATCTACGTGTATAACTTATTAGAAATGTGACCGATTTATATTGTTTAGAGGTGAAAAGAACCGTGAACAAGGGATATTGTAATAGATTTCAGTTTTTCAAGAGATTATAAACTTCTAATGTCCACCAGCAACCTGTTTCATAAAGTCGGGGCTGCCCCATTAAACACACAATTCCCATATGACTTGAGCCGACAATAGTATTTGGCTGGATGATTTTTTTTTTGCTATATTGCTAATTCGTGTCAAATATTGAGTAGTGTGTTATTGAAAAATTAATGTATGTGAAAAACACTATCGCATAAATTTGTTGAATGGCATCCACTAAGACTAATAGAATTTGCTTATAGTTATAATGAATGAGGTTTTGTAAGGTAAAAATAGGTTTTTTACAGTAAAAACCTAACACTGCCCATATTTTGTGAATTTTATTATTTATCCTGAAACCAAATCGTGGTTTCTTATAACAACGCAAGACTTACGAATGGTGCTTGCAATGTGATGGTCCCATTACACATGGCCGGACTCGAGTCGCCTGCTTTCTCAAGTAGGATTTCGCATGTTACGATGAGGAGCTTAGTCCACTTGTTACAATCAAGAAAACAGACCAGTCTCCGCAGAAAACCGAACAAATCCTACGATATAAAGTTATAAAATCAACATTAACGCCTTTACCACAAATAACATTAATATCAATAACATTGACAAGAATAGCAACCAGATTCAATTATTACTGACCAGACAAAGAGGACAGGTTTTGTTCGTACTAGCTAACATATTATCTATGTCACGGAGGGAGTCCAAGGCTTTCTTTAGGTCGCTTAAGTCATTCGTACAATAATCCGTTGGTTTTAACTCGATGACGTAATCAAATAGGTCATCCCCGACATCTTCGAATGGCTCGGTATCCAATCCATCAATTTCGGTAAGCAGCGCCCTAAGAGTTGACTGGATCTCGGAAGATGCTCCAAAAATATGTCGCTTTGTGTATTCCATAAACATTTGAGCTCTATGAAATCTGCCATTTATTGTCTGCGAAAATAGTATGGTAACTAATTTCATAATGAATTGGGTGTGCTGTTTTTCTGATCTGAGTTATAGTGAGTGAGTGAGTGAGTGAGTGAGTGAGTGGGTGAGTGAGTGAGTGAGTGAGTGAGTGAGTGAGTGAGTGAGTGAGTGAGTGAGTGAGTGAGTGAGTGAGTGAGTGAGTGAGTGAGTGAGTGAGTGAGTGAGTGAGTGAGTGAGTGAGTGGTGAGTGGTGAGTGGTGAGTGGTGGGTGGTGTGGTGAGTGTAGTGGTGGTGTAGTGAGTGAGTGAGTGAGTGAGTGAGTGAGTGAGTGAGTGAGTGAGTGAGTGAGTGAGTGAGTGAGTGAGTGAGTGTATGGGTGTGGTGGTGTGGTGAGTGGTGAGTGAGTGAGTGAGTGAGTGAGTGAGTGAGTGAGTGAGTGAGTGAGTGAGTGAGTGAGTGAGTGAGTGAGTGAGTGAGTGAGTGAGTGAGTGAGTGAGTGAGTGAGTGAGTGAGTGAGTGAGTGAGTGAGTGAGTGAGTGAGTGAGTGAGTGAGTGAGTGAGTGAGTGAGTGAGTGAGTGAGTCTTACCAACACATTGATGGGAAATGTTTAATCAGTGTTGCCTCCTTTTCGTCACTGTATTCAATATTATACTGTTATTACTGGTTAACTTAAACTAATAGAATATTTTAAACATCGATGTGTGTGGGGGGGGAGAGAGGGGAGAGAGAGATTTAATTATTAATTTAATTTTTTAATATTATATATATATATATATATATATATATATATATATATATATATATATATATAAAATTAATTAAAATTGTCAAAGATTTGTCGAAGAATCATTACTATCCTGTTTTCAAATTTCACATATTTGAACACAATCCTTTACATGTGACTGGTCTTGTCACAAATTGTCAAAGATTTGTCGAAGAATCACTTACTATCCTGTTTTACAAATTTCACATATTTGAACACAATCCTTTACATGTGACTGGTCTAACAGATTTTAAGAAAATTAGCTGATGACATATTATTTTCTGCTTCTTGTCTAAAGATTTGTTGTTTATTTATAAGAAATGATGGATAAAATTCATTCATTTTATATTTGGCAAACAGTGGCTTGATATGATCTCTCCGATTTGTATATGAAGTCTACTTTAAATAGCTAGTTTTATTGCTCTTAATTCAAAGCGATTACAATGCTAACTTCACATGCATAATTAAGACGACGTAGAGTTATCATGAACTCTAACGATTTCATGTATTTGTGTTTTAGATAATATTTCATTCTGTATGATGTCGAATTTTTGTTTGACATATTTCTAAAATATCATAATTTTATGTTATATTTCGTCATGTAAAATAATCAAATGTTTCATTCTCATCAATTAGAATAACAAGTTCACTAGAGTTACAGATATTCAGTTTGCCGTATGCTCTAATCTGGTCTATAAAACTCATTAATATAGTTTTATGTTATCTGTCGGCACGTGTGTTAGCCTCGATTTAGAGTGTATGTCAATGATTTATTTACAATAACATATATCCATACGAGGCTAAATGGAAGATATCACTCCAAGAGAAATTAACATCAGCGTTTCCTAATCGATTGCAACAAATATAATATGTGTTAATATATATTAATAAAAAGCGTGTATTAATAAAAATCATATATTTTTTTTAACATGTATTAACAAAATAAATCTATAGTGAACATATTACTAGCAAAATAATTACGAGTCTGTGGTGAATACATTACAATTTCATCGTGACTGCTTCACAAACAAAACATTTAGGAATATCTTAGCTCTGAAAAAAATACATTATATTACTCTAACCTTCAGCACATCGATGTTTTCATTATTGGGTGACATATCAAATGGCGGTCTCCAGCGAACAAATTCATCACCAATACTCGCACCCTGGCAACGTATAAACAACAGCATCAGGGGTACAAATAGAGCGATAGTTTGTGGATTCATGATTTTGGAACTTCTGATGACATACTGTCATCCTGGAACTAAATATAGTCGTGATACATAACTTGTTCAATCTTAACCCATAAACGTATACTTGTGAGGTTCTTATGTCACTAACATGGATTATCATCGATTGGTTTTGTAAGTGACATTAAGTATGAATGATAATTAATGGATATTATATATCTATGATATATTATTAGATGGGGATTGAACGGGCATTTATCGCAGTCATATATCGGCGAATAATGGACATTAAATAACAGGGAAACTGTTGTTCCTTATCCTACTACTATTACTACTACTACTGATAAAAATAATAATAATATCAATAATATACCTAATAGGCGTCAGTACGGGATGCCCTCGCGCCACCCTCCCCGCATGTATTCACAGGGCTACGTATATGCCTAAATAAAAGATTTCTTTGTGATATAATTATTTTCCTGCGCGGTTGCAGGCCCCCGAAAGGGCGCTTCCGTGGTCGAATTGGTAGCGCGTTAGACCACATATCAATACCACCTGAGTTCGAATCTCGGCATGGGCATATCCGAAGATTGTTTCATCTTTCACTTCGCTTCGTTACATTTGGCTTTGGAGGTCGCTCGGCTCATTTAGCCTACCATGTGCACAAAAATGGCCGTAAAACATCAATCAGAACATATGTCAGGACCACAATGGAAATAATTGTTTTCACTTTCTTGTGCTTTAATGTATCTATCTATTTTAGTGTTATTATATGTTTTTACATTAGTGTACCAAATAAATCAAATAAAATTTAAAAAAATATGAAACCATCATAAATAAGTCTTGAGGCAATTTAGTGGCGCCATCTATGAGACATACCAGCAATTGGTGGTATTTAGTACGAACTGTGTTTAAGAATATTTTCGATAAGCCTTACTCTATCTAGAAATAAAAATGTTTGCTTTGTGTTTATAGATCTAGTACACGATATATATGTGGTATATGAGTATCAGTTTGTTCTGATTAGTAAAAAAGAGAAAGTGGATTATTAATATCCAAGTGTTAATAAGTATAGATGTCATTAAATAATTATGGCATTTTTTGACGATCGAAGTGGTATAGTGCCATGTCAGACACCGTGGGGACAATGGTGGCAGACGATGGATGAAGTATTTGTTGAAATTAATGTTGCTGAAGGAACCCGAGCTAAAGATATAAAGTGTACCATATCGACCACTCATCTTTCCGTTGTTGTCACGGGAGAAACTGTTATCGAGGTTTGATTTTAAAACCTGTTATGTAAAATACTAGACCTCTAGATCTACTCAGACTACTGCAGTACTGGCTGTAGGACTAGACTCTAATAATATTCAGCATAATTCGCCTTATTACCAAATTTAGAGCAGCAAAATATATACCCGTATACAGCAGCAGTTTATGTCCGTGGTTTATAGTTCTTATTGACCTCACAGAGTAGCTCCTTTACATCCACTTTCATAATCTTCCCACAACAATGATTGTGACAATGCGAGGATATTTGTCTACCGAATTTAATATATGTGGAACAACTAGCCTGTTATGACCACAGGAAATGTATGGCTAGATCTGTTTATTCACTTTCCTTCTTTGTATGGTACCATATGTATACTGACTCTGCTGGCCGCTGTAGATGGATTTATCTATCTTTGTGTAGCTGTTCTGGTTATTATGTTTAATAGTAACAATAATAATACTACAACTGGGGAGTTCTTATGTTATCATCAATATTCCTCAACCATGATTACCCTTAACCTCTTCCCCTGTGGTATATATATATATATATATATAGTTTCATATACTGTGTTTTTGTATATATGATTATTATGATAAATGTATGTGCTAAAATGACAATAAATATGGCATGATATTTAAGAATATAAATAGTAATTGATTACTTCCTTCCAGAAATTCTGAACACAACTATCAACATTTGTACACAGTTATATATATAAAGGGGCACAGAGGGCTATTAGAGTATTTGGAAATGATGTATAACCAAATGTTAAAAGAAAGTTAAATTTTATATTCTGTCAATTTTAATCATTGAAAATCATTCGGGTTTTAAGGTATTTAGTGCTCATTAGTTACTTTGGATGTCATGACAATTAACAACCAATCATCACCTTATTATCAACTTAAATGATAATTTTGTTCATCTAATACAATGTATAGTACCGATTAAATTTATTTTAGCTGCAATATTCTTAACAAGTTTGATAAGAAGTATATTGTTGAATGACAGTTTTGACACGAATCACTTATTACAGGCTGGATGACACTGTGTGCATGTATGTGTGCCAGAAAATTTAGTTTTTAGCATGAAACACCCTACAGCAGCTAAATCTCATTTTGTTACTATGTAAATTATTATTGCTTATATTTATTGCATGTATATGATTGGACATCTGTTCACATACATTGACACCTCAGGATTTGACCTCTGCTGATTTAATGCACTGTTTTATACCAACAGGGTGATCTTCCGGATAAGATACATTCTTCCGATTCCTTATGGACTTTAGGTAATTGAAAGTTGAATATTTAAATAATTTTTAACAATATTTTTATCTCAAGTTGACCCTAGTATTATATAGGCATGAATCTTTTGTAATAACATTTTTTGAACTTATCCAGTGTATCAGTCCTCTATATAGACATGTGTTGGTGCTGAAAACATGATTATATATTCTGATTTTAGAAGATAAGAAATTTCTGAGGATCTGTTTGGGTAAAACAAACAAATCAGCATCAAACTGCTGGAATAGTTTGTTAGTAGGACAATATGAAGCTGATCCTTATATAATTGACCAAATGCAACAAAAAATGACTCTACAGAGATTCCAATATGAGGTAGGCATTACATCATTCTGTAATTTGGATATTATAGCTGTAATTTGTTACTGTTGTAATGACACTGATGTGTTGATAATATAATAGTGCCTCTTTGGTTGCATAGGTAGAACGTGAGACTATTTACCTATAGCTATGGTTATTCTGTGTGTGAGGTTGCAGGTTCGCGCCTCGGCCTTGGCAATATAGTAGGGGGAGTTTTTCATCCAACCAGGCAAGATTTTCTGCACTGAACATGCTATTTATTCTAATTTCTAAATTTATTTACAATTAATCTCTGTGGGGAAGCTGTAAATTACAGACCATTTGAGGTTGCCAGCGACATTAAAAACTGCCATTTTGGCTATTATTATTAAAGTGTGTAGTTCTCAATAATACAAAGATTTAGGATTTTAACATGTCTGTGTTGTACGATATATCTAATAATAGGAATCCGGGTTTATTGTGTTTAGGCAGGTGTTGAACTTCTAATTTCTTTGAAAGGAAATTTTATTGAAACATGTTTTGTATATCCTTAAAAAATTGGTCTTTCCATATGTTAAAAAAATAAAAGGGCTGAAGCAATTTGACTAGCTTTAGATCATATAATCTGTGTGAATATATTCAGTCTAGATAATTATTTCTCCTAATTTATTACCAGCAAAACTACCTACCGTATATCATGATGTATAAACCCAGGGGTCCCAACAAGTTCACTTGTCGGTAATAGGGTACTGAGCTTATACCCCAGAAAGATCCCACTTTGTTCCCCATGATCAAACTTTCTGATCAAAAATCAAAGCAATCAAATAAGACATATGTCTAAGACGATCCCCTTCTTGGTCATGTTACTTTGAAGTTCCTAATTATGAAAAAAATAACACAATAAAGAAATAGTTAACAGCTTTTATCAGCCCTGTATTTATTAATTCTCATGATGTGAATTTGTTATAAACACAGTGTCTTGTGTAGTGAAATTTATTAAAACCTATTTTACATAACATTGTAAAAAGCTATTATTACAGGCTTCCCATGTGTCTTGGAAAATAATAAATAAATTTTACAGGTCCTGGAAAAAATATTGTCTGTATAAAAATCTCCTCTTAGAACAAAAATGTCTGTGAATAAATATTATATCTGTAGAAGAAAACTTTGATTGTAGAAGAAAAAGAGTACCGGTACATAATCTTAATATCCTATGTTGGTTCAGATTTAAATAAAAGTGAGTGAATCAGATAGGTAGAAGGGGTGAGGAGGATGCTGTACCATAACAGATTGGGCTATTAATTTATGGTGACACAATCAGTGTCACCTAGAAGAAGTATACACACTTATTCAACTGGTCAGTGCACTATACAACATGTAGTATACAACACTGTGTTGCAATGAATACACATGATTAAATCTGTTGCTCTTGATATAATTATAAGTTTTGCAGTAATACTAATAGTAGAATTGTTATAGAAAAGGGAGTATTTGTACATTTATATGTACAAAATGGTATTAAAAAATTGATTTTTTTACATAACGTTAGTAAAGGTATTAATAATGTCTGTGTAAAAACTTGCCAACCATGACAAAAAGACATTCCAGGGGTTAGGGAACTGCACTGTAAACCTCTGGGTTATGGGTTTGAATCTAACTCATGCCAGTGTTTGTGGGATTTATTTTTCTAGGTAGACTTGCTTCACCCATAGCTCCCAGGTTTTACCAGTGCCGATGCTAGACAACTCAACTGAAAGGGACAAACTTTAATGGGAGACCTGATATCAAACATAGGACATCAGATAAAATATCATGAGCTGGAAATATTGTTCTATATAAGATTTAAAAAAATATGTCAGACAAATGTAGAAAAACAGCTGAGGATCAACTACACCATATGCAGTGGACCAATTTAGAAGAATCATCATACTGGTTTACATTGAATTAAAATGGTATCTTACACCAAAACTATTGCCAAGACCACTTTTATTTCCAGGCATCATGATTCATGTAAAACAGGACTGAAATTCTTCAGAGCTTCACAGTCCAAGTAGGATTTGTTATTAATAGTTTACATAGGCATGTGGTCGGTAGTGACATGATTAATAACACACCATTTTATTGAGCAACAAGTCAAGGTTCATATTCTTGTGCCTGTGGATCATTTCATCAATTTCTTAAAGAATCGGTAATACATCATTCACTCACTTTACAAGAGCAGCTTTCGGTGATCTTGAAAAATGCTGATATCACACATCAACTGTTTTGTAATTGAGCTAATCAGAACATCCTGGCACTTCATGTGTCAAATGATGGCTTTACAGAGAATCAACAACTGAGAAAATGTTTGAATATCTCTTCACTAGCTCTGTAATATTCCATCTCAATCCAGAGATTACACAAAACAGTCACTCACTCATCCAGTGATTTACCAACTGTTAGAGATAATCTCTAATATTGTATATATAGTTGATATTTTCTGACATATAATAATAGGCAATGCCTTTGTCCAAGTTGACAGCCATTGGGGGGTCAGTGGTGCTTTGATCAAAACTTTGAAAAGAGGCCTTTGATTACCTTTACATGGCTTGAGTTTATTGTTATAGTATTCTGACTTAACAGAGATAAACATATTTCAACATGCATCATTATGGCCAGATACTGAAGGAAGTTGTCCAAGGAGTTTGGCAACCAGAATGGCTGATGGAGTATTTTATGTTAATATTTTCAGAATCCTGGCATGGACTTTAGTGGTGCATCAGTAACAGGAAATTACCAAAGTGGAGGACCAGAACTGCCCTCATCTTAAATTTCTGATTCTGCGTATTGTGAACAATGGCTGTAAAACAGAAGAAATGAGGCGTTGTCCAAGAAGGACTTCAATGCCACCTGGAAAGAGTTAGCGTCAGGTTCTTTTATAGGAATAAAAACTGCATCATTCAACCAGAACCAACGATCCTATATAGGCCACCATTCTGTAACTCAACTGAGAAACAGTACTGATTGAAATACATAATTAATATCAGTTCTACCTCATTGTTGTATTTGTTTGTTTTTGGTGGGATACACTACACACATACATATTTGTATTTATATCAGGTGTGGCTTCATTGAAATATCATTTGGAATAGTGAAGTAACAATCTGAAAAACATCTGTAAATGATAAACTCTTGATACAGCTTACAAAAAGTCATGTCAGAATTCTGGATCTATAGATCAACTGATGCTAATGATAGATGATTGGCTGCTGCTGGTGTTCAGAACAAACTGGAAAGATCTACCATGATCAACGAGTATCGGTGATGCTAACTATCTAATTGATCTACTACAGTATGGCTCTCAATGAGGCTAGCAGTTCACTGATACTGAACATGGGAAGGAGTATCAAAACGATGAGTATTCATGATGCTAGATTCTGTTAGTATTTAGATAATCTGACATCAACCTTAAGACCAGTTCCCTCATCTTCCTCAAAATGAAGATGGTGATTTGCTTGTAGCTGTTAAAAATATAACAGCTATTGCCAAAATTCTTTCATCTGGAACTACTTTGTTAGACATGTTGATGAATCTGAATACCTGTGAAAAGTCACCGAAAAACAGAAATCTTCCTTCACAAGGAAGATAAGATGGAAATTGACAAAAGTGGTTTTTAGGCTGCTTATGGTACTTGGGAATTATTGGTCAACATGTACTCAATCAAACAAGGAGTGAGATTAACATAAAACGTGATCTGCTTCCATCAGACTGAGGACTCTGCAGTTCCCTGGTAGAAGAAATTATTTGACAGTTTCAAAGAAATTATTGACTTTCAATGGCATGTCAAGAAGCTGAATAAGATTGGACAAGCATTACTGACAACTATCAGACCAAACTTGTTACTCTTGGTCACTCCCAGATCACAGGATAGAAGAGGTGTGGTCAAATTACTGTGTGGTCAAAGGTGTAAATGAAATTAAGGCAAATCGAATTTATGACCATGTTGAATTATGTCTGTCGCATCAATAATGTGAAATACTGCTTATTAGGAGGTATATTTATTTGGTTAAATGACCTTGACTGGCGAAGGTCGAGTCCTATGAATTTCCCTTTTTTAAAAGGGAAACATTAAATGGGGGTTTAAAAAATTATTGGTAAAATTATATGCCTCAATTTGTTTCATGCATCTTTTTGATGGTGAAGCCTGATGAAAGTCGATGTGTAAAACTAAACAGTCTAGAAACTCATTAATATGTTGAAAAAAAAAGCATTACCATTATGGAAAAATTTCTAAAAAACTCATCTAATGTTTCTATTCTAAATAGTAAAAGCAATGATATCATTATCCCTGCCACCCAAATGACTTAAAAACTTTGTCTAGGAATTTCACTGAAATTACAAAAGTATTATTTTATAAATTTAAGTAAAAGTTTCCCTGAAACATATACTTCTCGGTGATTCATTGTTCTTTGAAGAAATACTTGAAGACAGTACAAATAGATAAAAATTCTTTTTTGTGGAACATCCAGATAAATCAGTTTTAAAGTCTACCCACGAAATTTGAAGACCCAAGGTTTTGACTGAATGCCTATAAAATTAACAACAGTTAAGACACCAAAAAGAAAAGAAAGCTTGAAAATATTTAATAGAATATCCAAAAGTGGCCACAAACATTTGTTTTGGTAGGAGACTAGTTTCCAACATGAACAATTATTGATACCCAGTGTGAAATCATTTATATCTTGAATGCTAAGACAACAGTAAGGGAAATTTTGATATTCTATGATAGGGAATGACAACATTGATTCCGAGATAACAGTTCTGGTACTTTAGGCGGTCTGTTTTATCCTGATGCATCCTTACTCTTTCTCTCATCCAAAGATTATATATTTAACTGTAAATCTGTAAGAATTGTTCTGTTCACATCAAAATCACTTTCATTTTGATTGATTATCACTTGAACCAATATCTTATCTAACACGAACATCAGTAGGTGTCTAACAAAATTGTCTCGATTCGAAGTTTGATGCATGATTAAGTGCATTTAGCAATATCCTGGCCAAAACAGTGTTGATTCTCAAAATATATATAAAGACATTTTTCTATTCTTTACAGTAACCCACAACTAATCCTGAAACATTCCTGAAGACTGCTAGACCGAGTTCCATCAGCGAACTTGCTGACAGCGCCTATCAGGACTTAACCAAGAACTTGTACGCATTGCAAATGACGTTATCATATAATCATGGAGACCATCTACAAAATATGTAAATGACATGAAGTCTATCAAGTTTTATGCTAAAATGATTGATAAATATTGGCACAGGTATATGACTATCTTATAGATAGCAGAAACAAGACTGTAACTGGCCTGAAGCAAGAAACCAGATTTCCAAAAAGTTGGCATTTAAGGCCGAGAGGGAATATTGGCACACCATTGAATCTTTGATAAGTAAACCAGTTGTTGAATATTTAAGACACAAAATGTTTACTGTCTAGATGGATAAGAACAATGTTGAATAGAGATGATCCGACTACAAGGTAGAGTACTGACCAGTCTTTAATAAGGTGCCTAAGGAAAACCAGTACATTGTTAATACATTTGTTACACTTTTGGAAATGAGAAATTAGCTTTTCTAATAATGAAACTTAATATTTTGCTCATCAAATTATGAACTAAATGTTTTGTGTAAATGTAAAAATGTGGCACTTGTTTGATTGTTATAACGTTGTTTACTGCAAATGTAGTCGTGAATAATTAAGAAAGAAAATCTATAGCCATTGTAAAAATCTGCTTTTAGTTCAGATGAATACGAGAAAGCAGGAAACAGTATTCTTGTAGTAATATTTTAACAGCACTGTTTAAACTAAACAAATTCACATAATTAATATCGGATTATATTTCTGTCGATACATATCTGTATTTATTAATTATTGGATGTTATTAATAAACAACAAAGAAAACTAATTCCAATTGTTTTCAGTTCTTGTCAACATCCCATAATAAGTTAATACAAGGAGTTAAAATTTAAAGTATTACTTAAACTTCCCTTATGGTGAGGTTTATCTGTTAAGTACATCTTACAGGTGCATCATACGGAAGTTCTCCAGCAACACTCTATCTAATCAGACTTCACCTTAATTAAGGTAATTTTTCTCATGTATAATTTTATGGGTTTTTTCTTCTCAAAACAGTTCATCTACTCCATTAATTGGCCAGGATGACATACGAGAGACCATTATGTGACATATGTCAAAGGTTCTCTATGGATCTACAACTGTAGTACAGAATAGTCAGAGTCAATCAAACAATATTTGAATGACATACGCGACATTTCAGCACATAATCCATCCAAACTTGAAAAAACATTATTTGTGTGGTCCTAGATCCCCCCAAATCTGTGTTAAATGCAATTTTAGGTTCACATGCGGCAGGTTGAAAACATCTGAATATGCTGCTTGAAATTTGTTATGCTCCTTGCCATTCCAATTCAACAACTCATACATTGAGCACCTGCAACCAGTGCCTCGCAGGAGTGTCATTCACGTCTACACTGCCAGACAAAGACAAATTCTCAGCCATGCAGTCAAGTTTGGCAGTTGATGATCTTGTTTGAGAGGTCCATTGATCTACTGAATGGCTACTGGGATGACAATCTGCAATGATAGGCACAACGTTACATCACTGCCAATCTACACAGGCTGTGCCACTCTAAATTACCCACAGCAATGCTATGTAAAGCATCTGAACAGTGAAAGTGGTCTTGTGTCATTCCATCATGGCTCGTTTATGAATGTCAGTTGTAGGTACGGAAGTCGTTCTGTGACAGCTAAAAGATGTTTTAATGCAAATTGGAATGTTTATATTTTATTTGTACTATAACTGACTCAGACCTGTTTCCACCCAGCACCCAACTCCCAAGGAAGCATACAACGCATGCTGCCATTATAGGCGCAGTGTTACTCACACATAGCCATCGCATCCTGTCAGGTACTCATTTTTTATGGACGAGTGAATCAGTCGCCACATGACAGCATTGCAGCTCACAGAGCCTCGAACCCACGACCATTTGGCTACGGTCTAACCAACTGTGCTATCACGACTCGACAGGACAGTTATTTGATAATTTTGTTGATGGTCGATAATAAACTTGATCTGATATTTTTGTTTAAATTAGAAGGTAACGTTAAATTAGTGCTTAGTTTATTTATACCTGGTCATTATGGATTCTTTTACCAGTTGTCATTTTCATGCCAAATAAAATATATTGCTATAAATAATTTAATGCTTGAATTGTTTGTACAATTTGTATGCCAGTGATTCATCAAAAAAATGGGCCTTCTTAGCAAAACATGGCAACTTTGAAAGATTTAATCAACATTTTCATACATTTATACACTTCCATGTCAGAACAAATGTATGTTTTGTCTGTTTTCTAATTATGCATTAACAATATGCCCAAACAAGTTGTGTATTAGGAAGTATATAGATCATCTGATGATGCTAAATCTATTTTCCCAAACTACTGACAAATTACACTCGACAATAAATGAAATGTCCTTTATACATCTAAAATCCAATCACATATACACAATACACGTCAGTATGTATCAACTTATGACAAGTCTGATTTAATCAAAACAACAGCTAATTAAGACGATGACACTCACCTCATCAATCATAAAATAAATAAACATCTTGGAAAATTGGTGCATAATGAAATAACTGAACCAACATGCTGATAAAATTACAATCAAATGATCCATGCATATACATAAAGACGTTAATACAAAAACTAAAGTTTATACTTCACTATAGAGTTTATTTACCTTTTATGGGCAAAGTAATATTTAAGAATATCTTCTATTAATGTCTTAAACAAAAAAATACTAGTATTACTACCTTAATTATCCATATATTTCATAATTGATAACACCCACATCCTTGACAGCAGTGATTCTTATTATGAAATGCATCTACAGAAATAACTGATTACAAAACCAAGTCAAACAAAATTATGCTTGATGATTAACAAGTTCTGAATTTATTTTGGGCTTCGTGTACTCATAATAAACATGCTGGCCATAAATGAAATGATCCTTGAACTCTTTCCTCGATAGTACGTGAAAATCATGTGGGCACTCTTCTGGGTGTCACCATGGTAACATCATTGGTTGTGGATTTTGTAGATAGGACATGAATACAGCAGATACAGACAACCTGAAAAATAGAAATATTAATTCATAACCAAATGTGAATAATGGTTTCATAGTTATATATACAACAGAAACACGTAAACAGACTATATCGTCATTTATCCAAATACATTACACACACACATATATATATATATATATATATATAGAGAGAGAGAGAGATTATAATTCTAGACAGCTTATAATGAATGAACGATCTAATGTGCTAATGTTTCACTGTCATAATTATCATAACACTAGCTGAATTAAATCTAGTCTCTATTAAAGTAATAATAATAATAACAAACTTCTATAGTGCAAATATCCTTGAAAAGAATCAAGGTCAGTGGTGCTATAAATGGATCATATGTTTTTTCATTAACTGAGATTTTCTTGAAAACTATATCTTGTTAATCGCATTGACTGTAGCATAATTCAGTATTTTATGAGTGAAACACATACAAGGTAAGCTTTAGAAGTTAACATTCCATATATAAGAATGGAGACTGGTAACAAATTATTAAGTGTAAAAGGTATGATTGCCAGTAAATCAACAAAGCACCAAGAACGAAATATTTCAATGAATTTGGTTAACAGCCAGATATTGGTATCGAATTCTAGAAATAAATTACATTATTTAAATAGGTCTGAACTTAACCGACATTAACTTACGCTGATAAAATACATTCCTTTATGTTTTTATTATTTCTTTTTCAAGTGCAAGGTTCCACCTATCTATCAAGTGTTATACATTAGGCTCAGTGTAACATAAGCCCATTTGACTAAGTGTGGAGAGTGGCTGGTTCAAATATTCAGAATGCAACTTGTAATAAAAGATGTAAGATTACCAATTACAAATGCAGTTTTAAACAGAAAACTATATGGTCATGAATAAACATAAGATATTAATTTCATGCTGATAATGTAAACAATAATTTATATGCTAGATATTCTGTCTTACAAGTTTGTCGATACTGCAGTCTGCACCATTCCACATTTTCGGACATAGTTCAGATGAAATATCAGTATTATATAATAGTGGCATATATATACTTACATAAAACTACTGAGCATCTGTTTTGTATCATCAGATGATCTGGCATTGGCAAAACTTATGAAGGCACAATATACAGCAGCCCAGGCACACCATTTTAACTGGAAAACAAAAAACTTTTATTATTAATAAGCAAATTAATTATCACTTCTAGTTTATAAAACAATAAACAAGTGATCTTTTCCATACTAGACTATTACACCAGGATATTAGATTTGTTTTCCTTTCTGTAGCTACTATTGATGTACGCATCATTTTGTGGTTTCTGTTGGATAAATATGAACGGCAGCCATAGATGAATGTTTGTATCATACAACAATGTTTGTATAAGGAAACTCCCACTGTTACAATGTTAGTAATGCACCATATTGCACACTTCCAGACTGGAGCTCATATCCCAGCATTAGCAGTATCTGTGAAATGTTTCATCCATCATTTTATTTCCCTAGTGAGTAACCCTTCTGGCATATATCTCACATGTACCCATTGTATTGGCTAAACAAGACCCTTATTCCATCAGCTCATACTCAAAATCTTCTCAGATCAAGCTTCAAACTAATGCTTTTGGAAGATAATTACAAACTTTGGATTTAATTATAAATTAGTTAATTAACTTTACTAGCCTACCTTAAGCATTAATCCACACATGCTAAAGATCATACCAAACAAATTCATATATTCTGCTGTTGGGTCATCCACAAGGCCTCCCACTGATGGTCGAGTGTACCTGCAGAAAAATAAACAAGTACACAACATTATATCTGGAAATTAGTTTATTCCATCATATAACTTTTAGCACACTAATATTAATCATTGTGATTTAAGACTTTCAAAAGGAACTAATCACTGCATTAATAAGTCTAACCATGCTAGCATAAAATAGAAATATTACAATTATTATTAATAAAATCTTGAGATTATCAATTTGTTTTTTAAAAATCACTATTTTAGAGGTTGATTCTAAAAATGCTTTAAATTAAACTTTATTTTAGTACACTCATGTAATGATATATACAAAACTATAATATTTGATGTGGCTGGTTATGCATAATTTACTATGATTTATAAATTTATCACATTCAATTTGATGCACTCCCAATATTATAAGATGCTGTATTCTGGAACTTCTGTGCCCAAATAACAATCTACCTTTTTAAATGCAGAAATATGAGAGTTTGTAATCTACATGTTCTGATCACATTTTCTTACAGTTTTAAATACAATATCCACTGATGCGGACAATATACAGGCAGACAGAACACTGACACTAGATGGCTCATATCTGTAGTATACCAAATATTGTTATATGTGGTAATACTAATAGTAGCCAATAAATGTATTATCTTATGATATGAAATAAAAACCTAGCTGGAAATTGCAATGTTTTGCAATCTTATCACACTAAAAGTTTATAACAATCCTACAAAAGGTCACATAGATATGGAACAGTAACAACAACTAGATCAACTGAGAAACAATCAGTTGGTCAGGATCATAAGAAAATATCAAATGATCATACATTAATGTTGATGATGTCTGATAACCTGAAATTCAGTAGAAAAGCATAATGGCCTTCATCAAGGAGTTTAGTATAAGATAGACTGGTCACACAAAAATTTATTTTGTACTCACCTAAATCGTGAACACTAATTATAACGTAACAAATGAATTTGGGTGAAACTTTCAAGGATGGTTCAGATCTTGTAGGACCAGGACAATTTTCAAACTAGATCCTTTATTCATACCCAGTTATCTACTACAACTGTCAAAGTTGCCAGGTTTCTGACACTAACAAGTTTAACTATGGTTTTATCCAGGTATCAAAAAAGGTTTTCGCAAGTCAAAAATCAAAATTTGGTAAAAAGATATACAGCACATTAACTTCCAGTATAAAAAGCTTTTTTTCATATCACAATTTGATTAATAACTATTGTTAATTTATAAGTATGTAATTTATTTAATGTATTGGTCATATTAATCATTTGAAAAGCTGTCCATGATCGAAGTACAATACATGTATAACTATGTAGATTTTTAATATATTTCACTTACGCTACTTACTATATGCTTGAACAATTGACTGATCTAACAAATCACATATTTCCTAGTAATATAACTGGGATAATCTTTGGGGCCAGCAAAATAAGGTTATTGATGTGAATAGTAACTTGGTGGAAGCCCAAGTGTGGTGTGTTAGATCTACAATGATGATAATTATGGATGATTCCTAACTCAGCTCGTTTTTAGCATATGTAGAAATTTGTAAAATGATTGTTATTGAATGATTATAGTCACCATTAATGTCAGTTATGATTATGCAGTTAACAATTCAATTACAGTTTTAATAAAGTGCTTTAAGTTTAATGGATGAATTAAGCAACATCAAAATATATGCCAGTAAATATGTGTAATTGTGTTTAATCCCCACCAGGCCATTACATTAACTTTTTTGGCACTTGCCCATCGGGCAAGTGGGCCCCCAAATCTGCTTGCCCTCACCCAAAATTCACTTGCCGTGATATTTATACATGTATAGAACATAAGACAAATTTATCTTTTTATTGAAGTTTAATCAGTTATTATGAGCAAATTGTACATAACATACCATTGTCTGTGTCTACTAGGCCCGGAAATTCTATTTGCCAAGATGGAATAAATAATCAAACTCACTTAGAGTTAGACCTTTCATAATCTTTCTTATTTTACTCTGTTTGTCTGCATTCTCGCTTGATGGCAGTAGTTTGCATTCTATTATTGGTGGCTGTAAAGCCAAATTGTCTCAAGCCTAATTGCCTATGTGCCATCTTACTGTCACTCAGCTACTACACAAAGTGAGTAGTTGGGTGGCATGTGATGCTTTTTTAAAGCTATGGCCCCAAGACAACAGTGCTACAATGTTGTCTAATCATGCTTCATAATTGGCCATTAAATATAACACTAGTATGGTAGTTAGGTAGCAGTGCTCATGTTCCTAAATGTACTGATAGACCAGATTAATTAAGTCATGAGTGGGCCTACAGCAATGCAAAAGCTGACAGGCCACCAAGTTAAAAAGGAAACAAAGATCGTGCTTTTGATATGTGGCAGTCTCCGTGGGCTGCGGGATGAGTGTTAATTTTATTGCTAAATGATAGGAAATCTGCAACTTACCAGGCCCGGCAAGTGAGGGGTTATTTTGACTTACCGGGACCAAGTTTTGACTTGCCCAGGGCAAGCAGGCAACCATTAATGTAATGGCCTGCCCACTTTGTAAAATATTAGTTATTGAGATACAGTCACTTATAACAACATCCAGCAATTATTGCCAGACCTAAATTGTATTAACACCTTCTTTGGCAGAAGCCTGGAGTTGATTAAGTTGGCTTTGCTAGAATTGCACATGCATGAAAAAAGGGCCAGAGTTCTAGCTGCTATAGATCAGATCCAGACCAACAGCAACAGTTTGTAATATATCGGTTCAATTAAGATGTGTTGAAAACCCTGGCCATTTGTAACTCCTGGGACATATGGTCAAGTTATGATTCCTTAGTGAAACATATCTGACAAACACAGGTATATGTCGGAATCAAACCCATAACCTTACATGTTTACATCATAGTGCTCTTACCACTGTACCATTGAAATACCTGCCTATAATATATGTTTAAGTTATATGCATATAAGTTAGGAAATTTAACTGGCAAACTTGAAAGGAGTAGATCTGAATTTTAATCATACACTGACAACACACTAGATCTAACACAGTCAGAGTCATTTGGTAAATATGCTGGTATACATGGAGACCTCGGACTGGAGACTTCGGCCCTGTGAAATAAAGGAGACTTCGGCCCCCATCAAATAAAGGAGATCTTGTTATACTGAGCTATGCCATTTATAAATTCATAGATAAATATGTAACTTCTGGTACGGTTAGCAATTTTTGGGCAGGTAAATAAACGGACAAACACTAGTGAGGAAAACTTTTTTAAGGATTTATTATTAAAAGCATTATAATAATGTAATGTTGACTATGATCACACACCACACACACAACACATGCATGCATCACACATTCATTTACATATTATCAGAGTTTAAATAATTGAAGTTTGTTATATTACTATATCTATGTATATGGATTATAACTGTTCTTTGTTTTATACACTGATGTGCTTTGAGAGAGGAATGATTAATTGCTGTTCAAACTCGGGTACATTTAAAATGTTGTAACGGTTTGGAAATATTTAGAGAGAAATGATTAATTGCTGTTCAGACTTTGGTACGTTTAAAATGTTGTAACAGTTTGGAAATATTTAAAACTGAAATTGAAAACTCATGAGTCCCATGCCAGATTCCAATGTCATTGGCTTAGCTTTGTTGTTCGGATTTGGCAAGGGACCTGAATATTTCTCATTGGCTGTTTCGTAATCCATGTAACCTCTCACCCAGCTTAGAGCTGGCAACCCTTTTCAAAATTTAAATCAGTTTTTTGTTTGGATCTCGGTGAATGTAGTCGAAAAGTGAATTCTTGTAAAATTGACTTGTGATGTTATTGAAAATGGAAATGTGCATATCAGAAATGGATCATTGGTATTAATTAACAATGGATCATGAATAAACGGATCATGATTTATCAAGTCTCAATCGCTGATGTGTGGGTTAGACGGAAGCATGAACTTTAAATGTAGCCCCGGTATATAAAATAACAATACAGGAAAGCAGACCCTCAGGGCTCGTGAAGAGCCCACCCCAAACCCTGATAATATGTAAAAATACTTTCATATAAATCTTAGTGCCAATCTCGTAAATACATTACATTTACTAATTGGCAGTAGCTACGCATACGTGAGCTGTACATTTAGACCTGTAGTCGAAATGTACGTGAGCCATTATACACATGCGTCTTCAGGTCAATGCATTATTCTAACTGCCATATCTTTAGTACTGGGGTTTAAACGTATATATGAGTTTTTTCACGTGTGTTGATATACATAAGCTCTACAACTATGAGACGTACTACTACGTATTGGAATTTTATAGCTGTTTAATTGATTAAACCTGTAGTTTAAGAAAACATATGGGCAGCGTTTCTTGTGCGATTAGAATTTGGCCATTATTTCAAAAAGAGATGCACGCCCATCCGCACTAAAAAATAGATGCGCACGCATCCTCATGTACGTTTAGACCCCAAGTCTAAATATACAGCTCACGTACGTGTAGACAGTTCCTTACAAATAGATCTAAGGCTAAGCTTAGTTAATTTACCATTACCAGTCACCACTGTCTCTGATTAGTTCATTCGCTTTGGCGCCGGCAAATATCTGTTTCCATTAAAACTGTTAATTTTGTTTTAATTACTGATGGCAACGCAAAGTAGCAGCGACGAAATATCTCCACGGGCCGAGGCCTCCGAGCCGAAATCTACATGGGCCGAGGTCTACGGCTACGCCTACGGTATTCAATATATGCGCCTAATATCGCTCAAATTATGTCCCTCTACAATACAAGATGTATTTATGTGTTAGTACCTGTGAACTTTTCCAGGCCGACGAGGATCTGAAGAACTATTTGGAGTCGACATTTTCACTATAAATTAAACTGGTAAATCAACATGTATAATTATCAACCAAACAAGTAGATATACCGAAAAAGACTCGTACACGGTCCAAAACAACCTGGTTGTACTAAACACTACAATGTATATTTTCTCATTTATAACCAGGATAATGTTTATAACTATAACCAAGCAATAACTGTTATTTGTAAAAATTCTTTTATACGGATGTAATGAAATAAAATGCTGTTATTCTGCTGAATTAATCAGGCTTAGGAATACAAATAAAATTATATTTCACGCACTAGTGACTAGAGTCTAGACTCAAATAATAATAATAATGGCAGTTATTTTACGTAGCCCCCCCCCCCTCAGTCTAAACCCCTCCCCAGTCAAAATCCCCTATTCAAAAACTAAGAAATACAAAACAAAATTCAAATAATTAATAAAAAATATAGTGCTGGAATTTATCCATTCTTGCATAAGATATCATTTATTTGTATAGAATTTCTTATAATTACATAGATCACGGTTCATTAGATCACATTTAGATCGGCGAGCTGTGCATAAATTAATGAGCTTAGATTGCAGTTTGACAGTATTACGGCGTACACGTTTTCCCGTGTGTTCACTCCTATTGTCTCGCAGTAACGGTGTAGGTGCCATCTTTTCTAAGACTCTCTATGGGACGTCAGATGGTTGGGTGAGCATGTCTGATGAGCTTTACAAAGGCTTCATATACGTTAGTGTGATGTCATGGACCTTCCAGGGTTCTGGAGCAAATATCGGAAGCGATCGACTCATCCTGATTGGTGGAACAGTGTCGTCTGATTGTGTTGGTAGCTGGATACGGCGAAACTGACAAGAGATGTATGTGTTATCGAAGTAGTCGATTAGTGGTTCGAGTCCATCAGGTGTATTTCCCCTCAGGTACTTGATTCCGGAAACGACATCACCTTTTGTCCAAAATGACAAAGCTTGTTGGATACATGCCACAGAAAAGTTTGACGTCGTCCCGGACTCTGAATTTGTTCATTTCAACATTCATAATACATAATTATAATGAAAGCAAACACATATGGAATGTTGAAAAGGAGGATGCTTGAAGCATTACTTATATAATGTCTTAACATAACATTAAAAACATTCATGACAAATCCATATACGTTTAATTATGAAATGGTTAATTATTAAATCTTCCTCCACGTTTTCTGCGCCAGGTGATAGAAGCAGCCGTCACTTTTGGTGTGTGGATCGAACGTTGAACTAACAGCGTTGATGATGGCTAACTCATAGTCGGTGATCACAGTCGATGAATCTGATTGAAAACCCAGTTCCTGACACTTATTCCGGATGGATTATAACCGTTCTTCACACGTGGACAGGCTCTTGTTGGATAAAAATGCATATACACAACTGATTGACGAATCTCCGAGCGGCGCACAAATGACATACACCTGATGGAACAGGAGCGGAGTGGAGTTAAATGTTCCATTCATGTACCAAACCTCCGAACGAGCCAGATGTGTTAGTCCCTCATCAATCGCAAAGACAACCATACGGCTGGGCGAGTCCACGCCATTGTCGTAGATCAAAAAGTTATGTGGGTCGTCACCTCCAGTCGTAATGCATTGATCTTCAATGACAAAGTCTTGAAGTGATTGTGGATTTGGGAGAATTAGATGCTTGGTGCACTACTGACGTAGGGTAGGGTACGTTTGACAACTTTGGGGTTGCCAAGAGCAGTACGAATCTCAGTTGTAGCAGTTGCATCCACGAGTATCTGAGTTGGCGTACTTCGCGATGTGCCATGTTTTTCATCGAGCTTTTCGGCCTACTAGCTGCGACAGAGTCGGGATTGAGATCATGAGTATATGGGACAATGCGTATTACTGTCGAGATATCAAAATTGGTGGTCCCTTGACTGAGGGTTTTTTGACTGGAGGGAGTTTTTACATGGAACCGGCTTAGCCTAGCTACCTCAAATGAGGGAGACGCATATGCAACCTTTTCAGTAGGGAACACAGTAGACGACCTCTTACAAAAAGTAGACACCAGCTCACTTGTGGTGGCCTGTAAAAACACCGCGAAGTTATTGCCGCGGCGTTGCTGGACGGAGGGGGTGGTTGTGAAGGGCTGCCCGTGGGGTAGTTGATTATGATAATTGATGTATACGGCCACTTTTGTGCACAAGGTAGGGTAAATGGGCGAAGTGAAAGACGAAACAACCTTCAGATATGCCCACGCCGGGATTTTCGAACACGGATGGTAGTGATCTGTGGTCCAGCACGCTATCGCTAGACCACGGAGGCGCCCCTACGCCCGTGGGGTAGTGGTGGTAGTCACACTAATACAATGGTGGCCCTTCTCCAATGGGGGGGGGCTCTTGGAGTATTTGGGGCATTCTAGACCACCTTTTCGCCAAAACCAAAGTAGCCGATTTAAAATAGACGACGTGTAGTATCTGACGTCGGCTGTTATTGAAAAGGCTGATATATGGTCTGTAATTTACTGCTTCACCACGGGGACTAATTGTAAATAAATTTAGAATTTACGATAGATGGCATATTCGGCGGAGAAAACCTTGCCAGTTGCCTGAAAAAACTCCTACTACAATACCACCAGGGCCGGCATTCGAACTTCCGACCTCCCGTACAGCATGACCACGAGTAAGAAAGTCCCACTCTCACCCACTAGACTATAGAGACCGACCTTCTGAATAAATAATTCAGTTATTTTAAGAATTGTCACTAACAATAACATGCATTTTTTAAATAGCTTACGCTCGTATAGACCATTTTACCTAATTCTTATGCCACACAATACCTTCTTTAAACTATGCAGACTCTCACGTACCTATATCTAATATTTATTAAACATGTGACAAAATTGTATTTATTTATACATGTAATACTTATTATTGCTGATTTATTTATAACAATTGAGAAGTTTCCAAACAACATAAATTCATACACCAAGAACAATAATATACATTTAATAAAGAAGCAATTGGAGACATTCAAAGGCGCTGACTGGTTATAACCCAAATAATATATCTATAAAAACCCAATGGCTATAATCAATAATCATTATTTATCTGCGAAAGAAACCTTGAACATGTGCGTTTTAGAACAGATTAACTTTGAGATACGACGTATTTCTAATATCCGCCAGTAACCTATTCCAACACTAAATGCACAATCAACATGTGACTTGAGCAGAGACACTGGCAGCTGCAATAGTATCTGACTGATTGACATGAATTTCTAATGGACACCAGTTCAATAAAGTATTCGGGTATCTTCGATATATTTATTTGTTAGTAATGGATAAGCTGCGAGGTAGTCAGTGTAGTTTTTGAAAATTTGGGCGATATGATTATATTTTCGAGTATTTGTCACTATGCAAGCTGCTATATTCAGAATTCATTGAAGTTATATAAATTTAACGCCATACAAGTGGGATTTAGTCTATGCGACAACCACAGTAACAGGTGTTTCTTGTGTCAATAATGCTTTTAAACAATGGATGTTATGATAGTATTGCAGGTTCATACATTTATCAAAAAAACCTGTAGATTTTTTAGACCTATTAGGGATAGTGGAAGATGCACTAATCTGTAATGCTCGTGTCTTTAATATAACATGGAGAAGCCAAATATATAATCTTCTTAATATCAGTTAATTTTAGATGATTCTGATTCATCCATAGCCAAGACAATGTTATAAATTCTTGAAGTAGAAATTTAACTTAATTTCTAGGATCCAGTGATATATACATATATATATATATTAAATTTAAGTGGTTAAAACATGCAATTAAGACTAGTCAAGGAAATGTATATTTTGTTGCAAGGAAGTCGGTAAAAAGAACTATAAAAACAAAAATCAATTGCAAAAGCTTTGTAACTTTTAGGCACAAAGTTTATGATGTAATCCGTAAAACAGTTTTAATGAACTCCAGATATCTGTATCATGAATTTATTTTTACAACTACAAAAATGCACCGAAACTTGCGATCTTTTGGTCATTCATGAGAATAATTACAATAATGAAATATATATTCTATCACTCAGGTAGACAACCATTAAGCATAGGTAAGTACACTTCAGCATAATTTTTTTTAATCATTAACTATACTAAATTCAATTTACTAATACACTTCTGGGAAATGGCTTATTTAAATAGTATCCCTTCAATACAGAAGGTAGGCTGGTATCCACTGACAGTAGTCTGTTCTGTTATACACCTTCTCATCCTCGGTATCTCCCCAAAGCAACCTAATGATATAAAAGATGCTCATTATTGACATACACAAAAAAACATGTAAAAGATATACTGAAACATTATCAAGGAATAACCATATCTTCTATAAAACTGAGCTAGCGTACAATTCCAGCGATGTGGTGATAATTTCATTAAAACAATACACCAGTAAGGCACAAATCAGAAGTGATTAGGTGAGAGAAAATCATATAGAAGGTACAAAAGTGCGGTACAACAGGAAATATGTTAACTATAAACTTGTCAGCTAACCTAACATTTTTTATTAACCCCATATCCAACATAAACCAAACACAGCCATGTTTGGCTGTATGATTACAACTTTCTAAAACCAAAATGTCAGTTTATCAGCTCTTAATCTTAGGTTAGTCCAGAAAAATTTCAAAATTTTTTACAGGCAGCAGTACAGGTGGAAAATCCTGCAAAATACATTTTCACTAAACATACAAAAAATAGTCATAGCTCCCTCAGCCAGCCAAGGAAAATGTCCTCATATTAATCAGGTGGATGCGAAACCAATTCCTTTTCATCATCACCGGGAGTATAATTTCCATAAAATAATTTGGAACCTACAAACTATCGATACTAATTGATATAATAGCAAAATTGAGCCAAAGACAAATTACCTTCAAATAAGATTATGTTTGAAGGATCAAATTCAATATTCTTATCGTCAATGAACAGCAGAATAAGTTTAGACGGAATTTACCAATCCTAAACATTATCAAGGCTAGACAAATTTAGACAGGTAATATCAATAATTTATTGAACACAAAAAAAGAATCCAAGTACCTGAAATTACTTTCTAGTATGGTCAATCCCGTAAAATTAATCCAAACACCAAGACACTTGTTAATCTTGTGACAACAAATCGCTTAAATATTATTAATACGCTAGTCATTGTTTCTAAAACAACTTATTGTTTACTGCAAAAACTCTGTCCACTGCTGCTGGGTGAGAAATTAACATTTATGGTAGCTGACAATTTCCAGTCACAGTTTGAAAAAGAACTAGCTGTATTTGTTTATGCCATATATGCTAAGCAACCTGGTTCTGTCAGAGCAGTTCAAAGACAATCTGAACACAATGAACTGGTACCACCTGATGAATGTAAATGCTTTGTCACGAGTAATCAGGTGGTTGATCACGAATCAAAAATATGAAGATTGACTTCATATTTCATAGAAAAACTTTTCCTCATTTCACTCTTAGACAAATTCACTTACATATGTGACACCTAGTTAGGCAATGTGTTATAGAGACACCTTCGGAAATGCAATTAACACTTAATACAGAAGATATTCTTATTGGTACAGTGTGGGTCAGTTACACAATTATAAGCCACATAATTCCACTGATTAATACTGACATAGTTAGTGAGAAGGAAAATTTGACATTTAAGTTGGCAAAGTTACTAAATTTGGATGGAAAGGATTGAGAAAATTTGACTGAGGTGGTTTTTGGAAAAGTTTATCAATAAAACCAAGGCAGATAAGAATGAGGATGTAAACTTTATAAATTATGTTACTGATGAAGACTTCAACAAGGCAATGGAAGTGTCTGACCAATCTATAATATTAATTAAT
The DNA here is from genome assembly GCA_025642065.1 of Paralvinella palmiformis. Taxonomy (NCBI): domain Eukaryota; kingdom Metazoa; phylum Annelida; class Polychaeta; order Terebellida; family Alvinellidae; genus Paralvinella; species Paralvinella palmiformis. Next base: position 622,378 of record JAODUP010000278.1, on the reverse strand, counting down.
CTAATTCTTTATAACGAACAGGTATTTTAATGATATTAATAGACATTGTAACCTAGGTAATGTCAAAATATTAACATTTCAGGTATATGAAAATTTCCAGCCACCACCTGAAAAGGAACCAGGTGTATTTGTTTATGTTATGCTAATCAACCTGGTTCTGATCATTTCCCTGATTTTCTGAACTCTTACTACTACGTGAACCTGTTGTCCTATCATTCTACGGGTCTTAATTATTAGAAAGTGATTGTGACCAAAAAGGAAAAGTTAATCCAAACTTAAAAAAGGGCTCAGCCACCACTCCACGTTAAACAATGAGCTGGTATCAGTTGACTAAAATAAATGTTTTGTCAAAAGTAATCAGGTGGTTGATAACGAATCAAAAATATGAAGATTGACTTCACATTTCATGAAAAACTTTCTTCATTTCACTCTTAGACAAATTCACTTACATAAATGTCACCTAGTTAGCCAACTCTTCGATAAAATACTGTGTTGAAGACAATTAAGAAAATGCAATTAACAATTAATATATTAGTGATCCCAAAATGAGTCGGATGATGGTAAAATTGATTATCTATAAATGCCAATTCTGTAAAAAAAATGCTGGAAGTGATTCTTCAGTATTTGTTTTATCGATTGCCATCCTTGCTATCATCTAACTGTATTTTAAAGAGATTTGTGTCAAGCATTCTGTTCACTTTCATTAAAACCAATAACGATTGTACGCATTTCACGACTATCCCAACAAATCAGATATCAGAGTAACGTAACATGTTAACTATCCATGTCACCATAATTATGTTAATGTTTGCATTTCCTAGCCTCCAAAAGGCTTGAAACAAACCCCTATCCACCCTAGCTATGTAAACAAATATGTGTCACTTGGTAGTAACAGCCCTGGAAGACGGTCTCAATGGTTCGGTGCGAGCCATTTACATAATTTTATGCACATGCATTTCCCATGCATCAATACTGACCAAGTTAGCTGGCATGATGAATGAAAAATGTTTTACACGTAATATGGCAACATTACACAATTCGGGTGAAAGGGAACGGGAAGAACTAGACAGTTTACTGATAAAAGCGAGGCAGATGCGAACAAGTCTATAAACTTTATAAATTATGTTACTGATCTTTCCAGTGATAGTAACTAAATTTTAAATGGGTCACATCAATAAAATAGTGTTCAGTGGTCTGATGGGGAGTTATTCAGCAACTGGTTCAGAACTAACTTTAAAGTTTCAGCCCAAGAGGCAGTAAAACCTCTTCTGTACTCTGGCCAAATATTCATCACAACCAGTTTGACTAAAACATTATATAATAATTAATAACTAATTAATTTATTAAAACGGACTTAAAATGGCATAAAAATTCCGAAATATCCCACCATATATTATGTGAAGCAACAGGACTGTGGTATGTTCTCAAGACAGCCGACATAAAAAATACTAGTATACAACTGTGTGGCTATTTTCTTTACCTCGAGATATACTTGCCTCTGCCAACAATCACATCGAAGCTACTATTTCTAACTGTTGTGAAGCATCACAATGCTGGTACAACCACTCCGTGCCATAGCCTGAAGTAAAGAAACAACTAACTCAGGGACATCCAGTAACAGCCTCAGATACACATTAGTAAGTTTACAAGATACAAAAATTCGATGAATCATCATTACCTTAAAAAACAGATGTTTAACAGGACCATTCAACAAAATTACTACATTCTCAAGTCTATCAGACAAATGCCTCGAAACAGTCATCAAGGAGACCAAATCCACCAATGATAACACCATCAACATAAAACATGCAGATCATGTCACAAGTCGGCAGAATATGTTCAGACTCGTCATCGTACGTCATCACTTAGACTTCATCCGCCCACGATATAACAGAATAATTTTAAAACAAAACATACCCCAAGCTCAACCGACACCCTTCACTCTTTTGTAGTTACTCCTGATGGGAGCCATCAGGAGTATTGGATCCATGGGAGCTGAATAAATCTGCTTACCCCTAAAGATGACAAACAGTACAATCAGAAAACGACATCAATTTTCAAATACATTATAAAAAATTATTAATGACCAAGACCGTGACTAATTTTAAAGATGCTTTGACAATATCCATAGAACTGCTAAGCCAGCACATGTACTGTAAAAAATCACATTGCATTATCAACTGTCATCTTTCATATACACTGTACTGATATCCAGAATTTTTTTAATTCAGAAATAATTCTTCCATGACATAAATTAGTCCGAGTAGTTATTTTAAGTATGTAGTCTGAGTACCTCTCATAGTAGAGTTGGTAAAAAAAGGTTTTGATATATTTGGAATTGACAAATTTGATGTGGAAAAGATACCACATCTGCTGATAACTGATATTCAAACCCACGATACAAAATCTTCCTTTCACAGTAAGAATATTTTGGCCCACAAAATCTGAGCTAACCAATTGATTTTGGAAGTGTTAGGGACCTAACAAACCCCAAAGCATGTTACCATAACGAGAACAAGAACCAATTCAAAAATACCCAATTCACACCTGCCATGATATCCAGTATGAGAAGAAGGTCAAAGTTTATTCCACACCAGCCATAGACCAAAGAAACATACAACTATTAAATATATTTCATGAAAGCAGCCTCAGAACGTTTATCATTATTCATCAACTAATGAACTCAGTATGTGAACAGCATTCAGTTCAGCATCGGCCACTGCGATTAATTAGGTCGGGCGAGTAAATAAAAATAACTCTTAGATACAGCATTTGCTTTGTTAACCTCAGTACTGGATACACAGGCAAGAGTACACCCTCCACAGAAAGAGATTTAAAATATTAAGAGTGACACTGATAATGTAATGAAGTGCTGAAGTACAAAATGTACAGGACCACTCATGTTAGGATATCTGTGATAAAAAGACTATCTTGAATACCGCTCTCTGGTGCCCAGGGAGAGCTTGACCGTGAGCTATGCTAATTTGTCAGTTTCATCGATTTTTTTCAGGTCGTGACAAATGAAAAGTTATGTTCTTTAAATAATACTATTATACAAAATTTATATAGCACCCTATGTAACCTGTAAGAAGGTTACTCAGACATCCATTGATTCAGCAGACATTTTGGTGCACAAGATCACTCATCATAACACTAATAAATGTGAATTTAATAGGCAAAAACTCAACAGCACATATTGGATTTGCCATCTTGGTCTCCTATGAATACACCATTGAACAAAATAACAGAACAGCATGATACACAAATTAACAAGCCTACCATTGTCCTTATGGATTAATTAAAATTCCATAATAACAAGCCGGAAAATTAATTATATTATGAAGATTGATTAACAAAGGAGCTTAAATATGAAATCGTCGGCACCATCATCCACATGTTACAAAATTTCAGCGTGCTCATGCATGGAAATTTATCATGGCTGCATGCAAACACGCTTTTAACAGATAAATTTGTTGTGTTTAACAATATCGTATCTGTGCCAATTGGCTTCTAAACACTGAGCAACTTAATTACTGGAAATCAAAAGCTGCCAAGTCGTTCTGGAAATTCGAAGTGCAACCTCGCCAAATGTGTATGGGTAGCTCTACTCGGATCTAGGCTATACATTGGCTATAAAAAGACTAACTGTTCCAAATATGATGTCATAATAGTCATAAAATTAATTTTTTAATGTAGACTCAATTTGATAAATGGAGAAAACGAAACGAAAACTACAGCTTCAAATAAATACATTTAGTGTATAATCCTAGTTAAGATATGTCCTCATACAATAGGGAACAATACATTATCATACGCCATAATACTGGCATCAAGACATGTAATAATCACTGGACATATCTTCACTATACTAAAAGGTAGACTTTGTTCGAGATCTCAAAAACATCAGATCTACAATTTGTATAAGATAATTACTTATTATTAATTGTAGTTATATAATTAGATATTATTCTTTTGATTTTTTATCAGAGCATCTATTAGGTATGTGCATATAAGCTGCTCTCGTGTTCTGGATCGTGGACAGAGCCAATCCCACAGGGATCGGCATATCTTTCGGATCGTTTCGGGAGGGTACCCCTTTCTTGAATATTCAGGACGCATATACAGGTGTTCTTATTGGTTTGACTGGTGGATGACGTCAGAGGTTTTCCATATTTAGCCTCGTTTTCGAATTTTAATGATCGGCCAAAAATTTAAATAATTGTGCGTTGATGAAGTTACATGTTACAAATTTAACTTGAACAAATCTTAAAATAATACAAACACATACAAAATGTAGATAATGTTCTAAAGTTTAATTGGCCGAAAGTTTCAGTCATATGTAGATTTTAATGTCTCATGGGGAAAAATATCTGGCCGGCCACGATTTTTCTGGTTCGCCGTTGGGAAATCCACCTAGAAACATGGTTGCATACTGACAAACGGACGAAACATATGACAGTGTAGTAGACATTAGTTAGTTTTTAAGCCACCAGTTATTTAAATATTTAGTCATTTCCTATTTTAGACGTCAATTAATTATTTAGACATTAGTTAGTTTTTTTAGATATCATGCAGTTAGTTATTTGGCAATCCTTTACTTATTAAAATATTTGATGTCTATATTATACAATTTCATTGGTGATTAATTTTTTGAGCGTGAATGGCCAATTCACGGCAATTGATTTCATTTCACTTCAGCCACAATCAGTGAAACAATTATGGCACTACTGCCACTAGTGACTAGATCTACTCATCTAGATCTACTCTAGTGATCTACTCTAGTCTCATCTAGACATTATCATCCCATTATTGTAGACTATATTTTAATATTACATTTTTTACGTAAAACACTTATTTAGTTATTAGTTTGCATATTAAATAAAATAGTGTACGAGCAATAGTATTAAGCTTAGATTTTAAACGGTAATAGTTGAAATACAGCGACGAGCTTTTGTTCGCTGAATTCCAGACCACGTGTTATCTTCAATCTTGTGTCTAGATTTAGTCTAGACTAGAGTAGACCACCTAGATCTACTTAATCAGCAAAAAAAACAGTATAAAACAATTAATATATAAACAGATATTACGTTGCTAAATACAAGCACGATATAAGTGCATTAACAGATTATAACCTAAAATTAAGCTATGAAAATGTCAAAAAACACCTACCACCTTCACTGCCGAAGTTGAAAATGAATTAACATCATCGAACCGGAAGTAACTTACCCTCACGTGGTGTCGCCGAAATAAAGTAATTACTATAATAAAGGTATTGTAAATGGACATATTATTGTTTGCAATTAATATTATATAATTATTGTTGTTTCTACATGATATAAATATGCCCTGAAATGAACTAATATGGTAAGCTTGTCTTCGAGACTATTCGAATGTGGCGCCATCTTTGAGCTGGAGTAGGCGGCATAATTTAAATAGCTGCGGGCTACATTTTATGGCCTTTATTAACACACACACTGCTTCTTCCATCTTTCCGTACTGCTCCCCTGTGAGTGGTGGGGGAGGGGTTTCTCAACCACTCCAACATAGAGGCTGTGCTGATTAAGCGACAGCCTGGGGATTCTCCCCGAACAACAACACCTAAAAACACCTACTGATATAGTAGGCCTACGTAGATCTAGACTGTACCTGAGAAATGAAATTTGTATAAAACTTAATCGCATTCCCAGATCAGAAACCCAAATACATTCCGAAATAACTAAGATATAATAATAATAATAATGTATATATATTTAATAAAACGCCCTTACTATATATATATATATATATATATATATATAGCCTGTAGAAGTTATATTTGCCAGATATATATAATACCTAGGTTCAAACCCCGGTCGGGTTATGTCAGAAGGGTGTTTCATCTTTCAATTTGTCTCATTACCTTTAGAGGTCTATCTCGTGCACAAATGTGGCCGTAAAACAACAAGATTTTGGTCTCTAAGTGATCTGATCCAAAATTATAAACCAATGGGACTTTTGCGAACTAATTAAGTCTTGTTTACTTTTGACGAAGTTAAGAAGCTACAAACCAACATATAAGGAGATAAATCTTTCCCAGTATCAGACCTCGGACAGTAGAATACGTTGCCTCATCGCATAAGACTGACAACAAGTTAAAAATATATTCTACGATTTTTATATATATATATATATATATATATATATATATATAAAACCAACATATATTAATTAGACCATTTATAATATGTATAAGCCTGCGTATTTTTGCATAAATTGTGCTCGTCCTACATCAGTGAGAACTTCTTTAACTGGGTTTTCAATGTCTATCCTTTTATGGGAACTCAATTTAATTAAGATAAAATACTATATTATTATTATTATTATTATTATTATTATTATTATTATTATTATTATTATTATTATTATATACGAAGATCTATTCCAATAGAACGATTGAATGAACAACAAATGCGTGTTAGCATCACTTCCATTTGTCGCTCACACGTCTAACATATAGCATAGATTGAACAAAGTATATGTATTTATTGACTAGCAATATACCTATATAGCATGTAGATATTGATATTTTGCGTGACGTGTCATTAATTTGTCGTTAATTGACAGTCGATGGGTTTGATCACCATAACACGGTTTCAACGTGGCTACACAATATGTCACATTTGGAATTAGTCCTCGAGAATTGTGTTAAGTGTTCATTATAAACACAATTGTAAACAGAATTTTAAACACAATTCCCTTACTAGCTGAACTTTTAAAAATTACTCAGCAGTGATTAATCTACAATATTCCTCAGACTAAAGACATCCATAATACTAATAATAATACTAGTAGTCGTAGTAGTAGTAGTATTAATAGTAGTAGTCGAAATAATAATAATAATAATAATAATAATAAATCATCCATACAAGTCAACCGATCTGAAAATATTACATAAATTACGCACGAGCTGGCTGACAGAGTTGAGAGCTAATAATATTAGATAGATCGAACCAAATGTGGCAGATGATAGTTGGGAGTTGGAGCCAGATGTAAGAGACTTCCACGTATGTCAGAGAGCGAACATTAAAATCAATCGATGAACGCCTCTGGCGGCCTTTTCCCGGCGTATGCACGCCGCCAATCAACGTTACATCGGTCGACGGTGTTCATATAAAGTGATGTACGGCAAGACACGACCAATCGTTGTCTGGTCGATATTATTTATCGCGATATGTGGTACGGGGTCGACGTGAACTCCGCATTCTGACGGCGGGCGACTTCAATTCCAGTTCGTTCATTCGCGGTGCAAAGCTCTCCAAATGGCCAGCTACTATCGCCGATACTGGCCGCGAAACATTACGGCCACCATCTTGCTGCTGGTCGTCGCGATCATCGTCATTCGATTGGCGGCAAACCGTCTGAGGAACGGCACCAGAGCAGACGACAATGACGACTTCGTGCCGCCTCAGATCGACTTCCCGAGACACTCGGACTTCGCCAGGACTCTCCGCGAGGTGGCCTCTGACGACAATACTGTCGTTATCGCCGTTATCGACGCCAACTACGCCGAGGTGGCGCTGAATTTCTACGCGTCGTCGATCAAGAGACACGGTATCGAAAATATGATCTACGTTTCGCTGGACGAAGGGACTTGCGACATCCTTGCCGGGGCTTTCCCAGAAATGCGGCATCGCTGCTTCTTGCACAAGGACATCTCGGCGGCCAGCGATACGGTCCTCCAGCAGTCGAGGAACTACAAGGAGAAAACTTACCTGAGGCGCTTCTTCATCCTGGAAGCGCTGAAGCTTCGCCATAACGTAATCGTCACAGACGTCGACATGGTCTTCGTCGGGAATCCGCTCGCCGACATCAAGCGGACCTGCGGCAGGTGCGACCTGGCCATCATGTGGGACGGGCATCAGGAAAACTACGACGGCGGTCTAGTGTTCGCCAAGGCCACGGATAGGACGATAACGTTCTACAACCGTCTGGCCTCGTACGAGCTCAGCCACGGAACTGGTCGGCTCGCCTTAAACACCGCCCTGAAGGAGACCAAAAAGAAGAAGCTCGCCTTGAAGGTGGAAACGCTCAGCACGAAGAAGTACAAGGTCGGCATCGAATTCTTCGCGCACAATAGCTGTCCGGAGAAGAAGGCCTACAAGGGCGTGCTGGTCATACACAATAACTACATCATGGAGGCGCCGAACAAGGTGTTCCGGCTGAAAGAGTGCATGCTTTGGGACTGGGATGGTTTCGACGGCTACTTCACCAACGCCAGCCGCAGATATCTGACCGTGGAGTCGGCGGGGCCTCGCGGCCATCCGGAGCACCAATCGTTGCTTAACGCATTTTCTCTGGCCAAGCTGCTCCACCGTACCGTCGTGCTCCCGTATCTCGAGTGCAAGAAGTCGAAATGCAACCTCCTGATGCGTATGTACGACCACTCTCATCTGCACTTCATCGGGCGCTTCAACAGTGTGACGGCCGGCAACTACAGGGAGTGCACGTTCCTTTCGAACCCCAGAGTACCGTCGGCGATCAAAGACTCGAACTCGCCGATGTTCCATATAGCCTTCCGGGATGATAACACCAAGGTGACGTCACATGGCGAGCCAGTCAGACATCTCGTGCCCAAAGATCTAAACGCCGGTCCCACAGTCCGGGAGATCTTTGGCTGGCTCGCCGGAAGACCGGAGAGGGTGATTCGATTTGACTCGCTAACTGGATGGTTTTCACACATCAATCACGTGAACATCTTGGGAGAGAACCTCGTCAAGATCATACGAGAGTTATAGGTAGTCTAGTGGGAGCTATTTTTTAACTTGTTAGCTGTAGTCAGCCATGTACATCACGTGTTTGGCTTTGCTTAGATTGATTATAGGTATCTGTCTGTCGTCATTCTGTCTGTCTGGCTGTTGATATGCCTGTACGTGCGTGTGTGTTATATATACGATGGGCAATAATGTGACTAGGTTTCGCATCAGTATTGACGTATCTCCGCGTTCCATGTTCGTAGATAATAAAACACATCGAAATCGAAATAAAATGTGTTATAATATGGTTGGTGAGGGAATGTGGATCCATACTTGGTGTAACACAACAGCGCGTGCGTGTTTGCGTGTGCGTGTGCGTGTGTGTGTGCCTAAACTTACTAACACGTCGACATGTACTCGTGGCAAAAGTCACACATCACTTCATTTACATACAGTAATGAAAGCACCCTATCCCCCAACCCATTGTTGTGTTGGTGGTAATTTCGTTAATTTGTTATACATAATATCTAAATGAGTTATTTTATTTGTTTTACTTCGTCGTTAAACAAACTTTGTTAAGCAATGTCAGTAAATTTCTGTGACCTCTGTATTTGTTGTTGTAGCTGCTTTTTATATAGTATACCTTCGTTCCCAATAGTTACACCATGGATAATTACATCATTCGTAAACAAACTAAAAGAAATATTGGAAATCTACAATATCAGTGCATGTGTGCGTGCGTGTGCTGATTTATTCCTACATGATGCATGCACGTGCATTGAGCAAATGTTTTTGATTATAAAACTGTGACGAAAAGATTGCATTAATTGAGTTTAGAACCCAAATTGCAAAGACTTCTGCTCCAAAATCCAGGTACGTTGAAGACGAATTCTAAAAAAGTCGTGGGATGTGATCTGAAGCTAGAACAAAGATAATGATGACACTTGACACTAACGTCAACACGAATTGGCCGTTCCAGGTATGACATCGAGCAAAGTATCAATTAAGTCATTCTGAGAATTTCCTCTGTTAAAAAAAGACCCCAACGAAACAACTATATTACGGGCTTGTTACGAGTTAAATTGAAAACAATGAATTACTTATTCCATAATGGTGCTCGGTTTTGACGGTGTAGGATTCCTGTTGTTCAGTTATTGGTTGAACCAAATACTCAGGTCCGTTCAGTGAAGTATACCCAAGTTTTTGACTCTCTGTATAATTTAAATTCCCGCCCACCTAATCTAATATATTCTCAACCGAATTTCTTTCATTACTGTTTTATTTCTTTTAGTTAGTCATTGTAGTTAGTTTAAAGTTCTCTTGTGATCTATATTAATATTCTGTGTGTTAAATGAGGTTTCTTTTCTTTGTATTCATATGAACTGTCTGGGTGTGTGTATATCCTTTGATGTATAAGATGTTTCTTATATAGAAATAAATAAATATAAACTTATCCAGCCATGAATCCGTTCGATTATTTACCCCTTATATAAGCTGCATTGACCTGAAAGAAAACAAGACCGAACACGGCCGCCGATTTGATGGCCAACAGATTCCAACTTCCGGCCGGGGCAAAAGGGAACGCAGACTGCTTAATCAGGTTTATAAACATGGTGAATTATTGTTGTGTCGTTGGCTGCATAAGCCGTGGGCGTGAAAGTAATTCAAAAGGAATATCTTTTCATCAGTAAGTATAAGGAACACATTTAAAATAGCTGTTAAAACGTTGTTTTGGGGCGGGAAATTAAGTTTAACTATTACTATATTTAGCCTATTCGACAACCCCGGCCAGTCTCTGGCGTTTGATTCCAACTAGAACAGATGTACGGACTTACATAAAACGATATTTACATCATTCATGGCATATAATAGGACAGGAGTAATACAGATTCTCTGCAAACACAAAATTATAATGCACACATCACAATAAATGTCAGTATTCATAGGTTGAAAGCTCGAGACCTATGCTTTTTGTCCCTACCGGAAGTCAGCGCTGTTTGGTCATGGTTTGGTCCAATCAAACACCACTGAGTGCTCGGTTTAGTTTTCATTGATAAGCTGTATATCCGAAGTGATACTAGCGCTAAATGATAAATTATAGTTTCTCTTGAGCGTTAACTTCTGAGCCATTTTGAATCATCTTCCTCTTGTCAGGTTCCTCCTGGCTCATATTGATATGGTTGTATATCATTCATGATGTAATTTTAACAAGATAATGCCGTTGAGTTCTGGAATAATTCTCTGCTCACACTTTGTACGGTCTCTACAGATTTCAGGTCAACCGGATACGCTCAAGTGACGTCAGCATTCAGGAGCTTTCGTTCTCGGTCTCTGTCTAGCTTCAAATTGGCCATTAAAAGGCCATTAAAAGTCAATTAATCAGCACTTTGAACTGGATTATTTAATATGTAGGTGATCATTTACACATTTTGACATTGTTTATGATATTTGTGAGTATAGCTGTATTAGTCCTAAAATTTGAAACGAAGATGGACTATCCCTTTAACCTATCGTGTGCACAAAAGTGACCATAAAACAGCAACATTTACATTTTTTATATATTTGTAGTTTAAATCCAAGGCAAGACTGCTAATGATTATCAATGTCCACTACAAATACTGGACTCACTGCAGCAGTTATGCAACTAAACTGCAAAATGTATAATCAATTTTGCAGATTATCAGAAATGTTCAGGTGTAATCCAGATTCAACTGATAACAAATGAGAAATGGTTGAATCTGTGAAAGATAACCATTTAGACACATTATTATGTGAGCATTTTAGCATTAGACATTGTGTCATGTTTAATTTTCTAATAATTAGGTTTAGTGTCATTATATAGACTCATTTGATATTATTGGGATTCCATTTATGCCAACGAATTATTTTGTCATCTGATTTGCGTGACTTACGTGAAGCTGAATAATGTCGTTAAGTTTGATCATTTCTTTTCGCTTCTTTGAGTAATCATTTCAGTAAATAATTAATTAGTTTATGAGATTACTTTATTAACATAACCGAGTACCAGTGAGATTATCCGTCGGGACTGAGTACTCGTCTTAAATCCGATTTACTCAAATCGACGTGAACGTGAACAAGAAGAAATAAGCCTGCAAACAAATAAAACAGAAATAACTATGCCTCCTCCTTCATCTTTTCGTTCGCTTATTGACTAATGTAGTTATACTAGTTGATGAGGCGTGTTATTGTGGTCTATTAGAGTACGCCGTGAGGTTCAATACCTCTGACTTCAGCATTCAAAATTTATGTTACCTCACCCGTAGTCAATATAATAATAATAATAATAATAATGTATATTTAATAAAACACCCTTACTAGGAGGAGCCATTCAAAGGCGCTGTAGAAATAATATCTAATATAATAATACCCCAAATAATATATCTGTAAACCCCTATAAGATATTTAGAAGATAATTATTTATCTGTGAAAGCGACCTTGAACAGGTGTGTTTTTATAACATATTTAAAATATCTGTCTAGCCTCTACCCATTGGCCAGTCCAGTTGGAGTATCCCTAACAGAAGCCAAAGTTCCCGCTGTCACAGCTGTCTGGGCCACTAATATATACAAACCCCCTGACCGCGTCAAGGAATGGACTATGAGGGGGACATTTTCACTGAATCGAACAAAAACAAAACAAGTTCACAAATGCCCAAAATTACAAACTTTAGTAGAAAATTTCGATTATATATCATGTTAAATGAACATGCTATATAGAGTATAGTGTAATATAAATATTGGCTAATCAATCATATTATGGGAGGTTACCGACAATAGCTATTATTTATTCCAATACCTTTGATATGACAGATGGATTACAGCTGGCGCAAAGCGTACGTGGTCACAATAATGTAAATGAAGCATAATATATATATATATATATATATATATATATATATATATATATATATATATATATATATATATATATAAAACAGTTACACACACGCGCACTTATGCGATACATTACATATATCTTTGATTTAATTCCCCTGATGACTCGGCCGTAGTATGATGACAGTTAATGATTTGGGACAGTCTTAACAAATAGATATTTGATTTTGTATTTGTTTTTCTTATAAGATAGTCCCAATACTCTTTTAAATAATTATGGAGAATCTGAATATGTGAATGAAAATATTTATATTTATAGCACTGAAGAGCATGTACTATAACTATTCATAACCCACAGAATAAGCAAATAAAATGAATAACTTAAATAAAAATAATTACAGTTATGAAGTACTAGTATATGTATGATAACCTTTCAGAAAATCTTCTTTTTATTGAGTTATGTGATGTGACCATCTGTTGACAAAATGAAATCTCAGCTGAAAATATTGCCGCAGCATTGTTATAGTAATGATAAATAGAGGTCAAAACGTGGTTCCAATAGAAAAAGGTCTATTTAAAATTCGTCGGCTATGCTAATTAGCAGTCATTATTGCGTAAACATTTCACACCATTTTGTTGATTCAACCAAGGCTTTCGACCTCGTCATATAATTAAAGTCTCCCTTTCTTCCGTTTCCAATTGATGGCTGACGGAGTGAACGACATTCGAACCCAAAGCTCGTCAGCTGAATAGCTGCGAAATGGTTAGAACTTCGCCAATGAATAACGACCCCGAAGCATTTATGCGCGCGCCTATGCGATCGATGGGGGCATCGATTGGGTTCGTACACCGCGATCCCATCTGGTACCCGAGCGGCGTGGTGCCGTCGTGGTATAGAACAACAGAGGAATCGTTCACATCGATAATCGAACGCGTTCGCTGTGTATTACCGACCAGCAACTGGTTGACGAGGCTGAGTGAGGTTTACAGAGCGAAACCTACCTGCCACGTCGTACGCGGCGACCAGCTCGATTTATCAAATCGGATTCCATAGCACATTGTGGATTTGGGCAGCGAACGTCGACTGACGTGGTACGGACGAAGCATCGCTCGCTGGTATCTCCCTAGTGTGAGAAGGAGCACACGACGAGGATCGATTCAGATCGCTGGTCGAGTCCGACACTGACCTCTTCAATTGTCGGCTGTCGTCGCCTGATTTCGGGTAAGACTTTGCAATCCAGTACCGACCGGAATTTTCTCTATGTATACATTCGATTCGTATCGAATGACGTTTGACAAGAACCCTGAACTTCGTGAATGTCGATGATACTCTCTAAATGTCGCTTCTTCTCGAGCATCGCGCTTCTAAAATATGGGAAATGATCTACAGGAGTTTACGACTGTGAAATATTCTTAGGCCGCATAGGTTTTTGTAAAGAGTGCTTTTTAAGACATAAAATTATTTTGTGCAGTTGAATAAACAACTTATTAAATTTAATATTGATATTTTATTGTCTGCGAAAATGGACAACCTTTAATCCAACATATTAATTATTATACTTAATGTACCGTATTTTCTTTATGAACTTATCCAAGATATAGCTCTCTCACTTATAATTCCTGTTATATCTAGAAGACAAGATAATTACTGCAGTTCTTCATTTTCATATGTTGACAATAAGTCTTCATATATACGTTGTATACATTTATACGTTACATTTAATCTAATCAGATAATATATATATATATATATATTTCTTGAAATTTTCAGGTAATATATGTGATTTACCTAACTGCCCTTTTCACGAAATATTGCCTGAAAATTATACATTATCTGAGTACACAGATTAACATTAATATTATATTCCTGTCCAAATTTATATGATCTGACTGGACACGTGTGATTATTATTGGTTGAGTAGCCGACTTTATTGACGTTTCACCATTCGATCTGTGATCGATACACTAACATTGACGTACACTGAAGTCAGCCACCGGCTACCAAACATTCATTTTATTGGAATTTAGTTTTGTTGTCGTTGTGTAGTTTACCATTTGGCGCAGAGGGATGTAACACGTCACAGGCCCATATAGATTCGGGCTACCATTAACGCCATTTAACGATTCGTCGTCCGACTCTCTCTCTCTCTCTCTCCCTCTTTCCCTCCCCCTCTCTCCGTTTTAACAGTCATGCAGGAGATTAACTTTTAAATTCCATTAAAAATGTCAGAAAAGCAATTAGGTTTTTGGAAAGCGATAAATTTCTCGCGTTCAACATTTCCACACGTTTATTACCTCGGATTAATAGGAGTGGATATGGCATAAATGAATGGTCGCTTTTATATTATGTATTACAATTGTATTAAAGTTCTAAGTTATAGTCACTGACATAATTGTTATGTCCATTCTCAAAAATTCATGTTAAGCGCTTTGGAGAAGTTGTCACAACTGGATAGCGAGTTATGCAACTGATATGTATTATTATTATTATTATTATTATTATTTAACAAAAGAACTATTCTGAGCAAGTCGTGTATTCAATAAAATCAGCTTACCTTTCTTTTTGTTTATAATGGAAGTAATCACTAAATAAACATTGCATTTATAACACGTGCTCAACCATCAATCTTCCCACTCGTATATTGATTATCCACCGATTCATATCTCTTTATTGTAATATATATGCCTGTTAATTGATCATGTAAGCAACCGACGGCTGAATCCCCCCCCCTCTATCCCTCCATCCGTCTCTCGCGCGCTCACTCACTCACTCACTCACTCACTCACTCACTCACTCACTCACTCACTCACTCACTCACTCACTCACTCACTCACTCACTCACTCACTCACTCACTCACTCACTCACTCACTCACTCACTCACTCACTCACTCACTCACTCACTCACCACCCCACTCACTCACCACTCACTCCACTCCCCACCACCACATCACTCACTCACACCACTCACACTACCACCACCACTCACTCACTCACTCACACTCACCACTCACTCACACTACTCACCACCAACCATCACTAAAAACACTACTCACCATCACTCACTCACTCACTCACTCACTCACCACTCAACACTCACTCACTCACTCACTCACTCACTCACTCACCACTCACCACCACTCATCATACACTAACACTACATACATACCACCATCACACCATCACTCACTACACCACCACTCACCACTCACTCACTCACTCACTCACTCACTCACTCACTCACTCACTCACTCACTCACTCACTCACTCACTCACTCACTCACTCACTCACTCACTCACTCACTCACTCACTCACTCACTCACTCACTCACTCACTCACTCACTCACTCACTCACTCGCTATCACTTGCTATCTCGTTTCAGTTGCCCGCTGATACATCCAACATGAAGCTGTCTACAGTAGGGCGCTACTGTCCCCGCCGCTCGATGTCCCTCATCATTCTCTGCGGCATCTTGTTGGTGGTCCTCATCCACCACATAATGGTCGGCCCGGGGATGAGGCACGGCGACATCTTCGCCAGAGAGAACATAGCACACTTCGAGGCCAACATGCACAAGCTGAAGCAGGACGACCCGAGGCTGGTCGAGTACATCCGCCGCTTCTGGGTCCGGAAGCCGACCACCCGGCCGCGGAAGCTGAGCAGCCCGAGCACGACGGACTTCTCCCAGTACGGCCAGTCGTACCTTGTCGACGACCTGCTGAAGAGGAGGAAGAACGGCTTCTTCCTCGAGGTGGGAGCCGGCAATGGCGAGGACCTCTCCGACACACTCTTCTTCGAGCGCGAGAGAGACTGGAGTGGGCTACTGGTTGAGGCTAACCGCGAGCTGTACACCGGGATCGTCCACAGGCGCCGGAAGGCCTACTCGATCAACGCCTGCGCCAGCGTCACCAAGCACGCCGTCAGGTCGAACTTCACCCACGCCGGCTTCGTCGGCGGCCTCACCGACCACTTCGACGAGAGCCACAAGCGGATCATGGACCTGCGGCCCGAGAGCCTGCCGCGGGCCGTCGAGATGGTCGAGCAGTGCTTCCCGCTGTTCAGCATGCTGGTGGCCGTCAACCGGACGCACATCGACTACTTCTCGCTGGACGTCGAGGGATCCGAGTTGGACATCCTGAAGACGATACCGTTCGACAAGGTCGTCATCGATATCATCACCGTCGAATACGGCGTCCGCGGCATCAAGACAAGAGACGAGAGTTCCATAGAACGGCTGAAGGCCATCAGGCGCTTCTTCAAGAACCTCAAGGGTATGTATGAGGAGATCGGAGTGATACCCAGCAAGTTTCCCGACGACCAGATCGAAAACGACGTTCACGGTTTGGACGTTATCTTCAAGAGGAAAAAATAAGCATCCGAAACTGGAGAATAGTGTTCTTAGGCATTTTAGTAAATTAATTCTGGTTCCTACTAATTCTAATTTGTATATGAATATATATATATATATATATATATATATATATATATATATATATATATATATATATATCATTGCTTTCTGGTGTAGGCCAAATCGTCTATTGTTGATGTTCCATGTGATGTAAAATCGTATTTCTTATCAGCCGTAAATTAAATCCACGGTTGCTGAATTTGGGTTAATGGATATAAATATCAGCATCTTAATTGTTCAGCATCTTAATTGTTCAATAATTCAAATCGGTTTACCCAATCTTCTGAGTGCAAGACACCGCGCATTCGTCATTAAGTGGCTATTTGGTGTCCCCTATGCCCATGTGTTAACAATGTACATACATTCAATGAGTGTTTCGAAGTATGTGTCTAATATGATTGCGTCTATGGCACTTGTTTATACCAATAATAAAGGAGTTAATTGTTGTTTGTTCGTATTCGCTACGAAGTCTTTCACCGTGTACAATAAACCAGGATAAAGATTTGTTTCAGTTAATATTTTGTACGGAGAGAGTTATTCTTAAAACGCTGTTTGTTCTACACCGACAACGTATCATAATGTTTTGTTATTTATAATTAAGCTCTCGGATGTATATTGAAAAGGACTAGGTAGAATTCATTGCGTTGTTATTTTGAATAAAAAAGTTTGACATGATATCTTGATGTAATGGTGATGCACACTCACGTAAGGGCTAAACGAACAAGTAGATCAAGTGGATAGGCGTTTTAAATCAGGTCCCACCACAACTAACTCCATATACTAAGGGACGCGAAATTAGGAGTGATTGAATGGTCACGAATAGTGCAGCGGATAATCATAACAATTGTGCAAATTATGACCAAAACATGAAATTTTTATCAGACTTAGTACAAACCATAAGGTTCATTTTCAGATCGGGAAGTAAGTCAGATTTGATCTCTGAGGACTGTGAGGGGTCAATGACCTCAATTACATTGAAATTGACATTTTTGTACGATTCTGGTGCAGTTTGTCTATTTTGCGAATCATTAGAAAGGTATGTTATGATTATCTGCTGCACTTAAATTTTAATATGCACTGAACAAAGGCTATAAGCTTAAAATACAGTGAGGTCAGTGACCTCAGACAAATCTGTAGTACATACCGGTACATGTAATACACACGCATTTTCCATACAGACGCATAAATGTCAAGGTGTCTGATTACACCTAACAGTCTCCTGAACATGCATATAATGCAGTGCACTTGAGTGCAGCCATGGTGCACTTGGAGCGGGCGGTACACCCCTTCTTGCAGTTGCAATGGATCAGTTCGTGGCAAGATTTTGATGCCTCTGGCAGTATCGTCCAAAAAGGCTGCCACCCAGAGGCCTCCTTTGTCCAGCCCCAGCAAGATGAGCTTGGTAACTCAGGATTCAGGGCCAGAATTTGATTCCAGCAGTTAACCTGGAGAGGTGCACGCTTGATGTGCTGCTGGAGTGCTGCCTGCGTTGGGGGAATGTTATCTAGAGCCATAGACTTGTGTGCGAAGAGCTGTTTCCTAGGATCGTTCACTTGCATGATGTCACTGGTGCGGTCATAAATCAGCACAACGAAACACTCCAGCGGTGACATCGAGTCCTCACTGACATCACGTGGGATGCGGAAGAATTCTTCAAAGGTATCAGTCTCCTGAGTGTCCGCCTCCTCCTGTGAACATGGGGCGAGGCTGGTCAAGTCTGACCGTGGCATCCAGCTGCTCCAGTCTCATCTTGTAGAGGTTAGCCACGTCTGAGAGTTTAAATACTAGTGCATTGTCCTCATCTGCATGCATGTCCTCCATGAATACCACCAGCTCAGCAAAGGCTATCCCACACAGACGATTTTCAACCTTGTCCTTGAGTGTGGCTGGTCTGATTTTGTTGTATAATGCACGGAGACAGTTGCGATGGTATTTTGCCTAGATGGCAACCATGTCTCCTACAGACAGTTTGGCCAGCAGTTTAGTGTGTCCCAATTCAGTTGCAGATCTCCGAACGTTCTTGTCAATTTCCATTGTAGCTGCTTGACTTCAGGTTCGGTTGACTGTGGAAGCCTGTAGGAAGCTGCTGATTGTGTGCGCATGGTTGGAATACCGGTATTAGATTGTTGTCCTAAAGTTTTTTGTTAAACTTTAAACGAGATTTCTTGTGCCACTGAGCACTGTGACTCCTCAAGGTAGATTCTACGCCATCGCCATCATCCACTCTGTTCACGTTCAGTTCCATTGGCATATGGCGAAGTCCCTTGAACTGGACGAGGTCTTCTGTCAATGATGCATAGCCAACACCACTTGGTTTCATGGTAGATCTTAGTGGGCACTGCAACGGTTCATCTGTCTCTTCTTGGCAAAGAATACAAAGCTCCTAGTTAGTTATTGGGGTGGTCTTGATTGCTTGCAGGTAGAGGGCTCGGCTAGGCCTTTGAGGATATGACGCTTCGCCATAGTGCCGATCATGTCTGGGATGCTTGTATCATCGCTTCGACCATCAGGCAGGGATCCCGCAACACACAAGAACAAAAATAGTGTTAGTACCAGCCATCACAGTTTGCATTCATTGCATCAATATTTGATATTTTGAGATAACTGACCTCGCACTCTCTACAGAGGTCCAAGTTAGACACATGTAAATAATGATCAAATCTCTGTGGAATATTTAGGCACTTTTATTGTAACACAAATGCATGGTTTGTACATCATAAACATGTTTACGGTTAACCAATGACGCCAAATATCAATATTCTGATACTAAACTTTGTTTTACCTCCCGATCTGAAAATGAAGGTTATGGCATGTACTAACACTGATACAAATGTTATTTAGTCATAATTTGCACAATTCTTATGAATATGAGAGATTAGCAGCTGTGCTAGAAGTGGTGAAGGGAAACATATGAGGGCTAGCTGTTAGGTTTGAGTAAATCATTGTATTTTCTCATGATTGAGGAGACATTTCGTTATAGTCCAGTAATAATCCATTGTGCAGTATTGCTATTTTTTGGACCTAAGTTAGTTCGCTGTTTCAATATGTAGGTAGTCTACACAACAAACTTTTGTCACGTGTTCAACAACAACTGTTATGTTCGTTGATGTGCCGAAAACCTATAAAAGGCGTAACTTTTCACTCTGATTAGAGAACAACTTGCGACACCGGACCTGTCGGCCTTCTATTGATAAGGTTGATATAGGTAGGATTTATTTTGGTTATTCGAACACAGAATGAAGCTGAAGTCAGTATCTGGATTGTCGAAATGTTCTATGTATAGGTTTTTGAACCACAGAGTATAAACTGTGGTGTCATAGTAGTTATCTTGTGTATGTACTGTCTCACCACTGAATCACACACACACACACACACACACACATGTTGTTTACTGTGATTCCGCTTTTATACGTAGCCTACATGTAGCCGCTTCCCTGTAGGCATGACATATTGGTCACGGACGTAAAGCAGATTAGCTGGTCTCCATAGACTGATGGGTAGCACAGACACATTTATAGGTCCTACATATATATATATATATATATATATATATATATGCAGGTGTAGAATTATTATATTTAGATTGAAGAACGTGTAGTTTCATTTATGCAATGATTTAAGGAGGTATACGTTTCAAAGGATGTTAAGATGTTGATGTTCTGAGCCACTGTCACTATATATGTATCCTAAATCACACACACGCGCACGCACGCACGCACGCATGCACTCACGCAGAGAGAGAGAGAGAGAGAGAGAGAGAGAGAGAGAGAGAGAGAGAGAGGCATGCACACACATGCATGCACACAAGCATACTCTCACGCGTGAACGCACTCAATGATATTCACACACTATGTAATTATTAACTCAGCGCCTGCTGGCAGCCGTTGGACTATGTATGTTACTAACCCTAAACTTACTTTGTCTCCTTGTTTTGAACCATGATACGCCATATCATATCTAATTATTAATTGTGTCGTGATGGCAAGAGCCCATCTTTGGAATTTTAAGTATCCACCCAACGATGGCCACGTGTCAATTCTAGCACAAACAAATATGACAACATTGTCCTAATAATATCAGGGGCGCCTCCGTGGTCTAGTGGTAGCGTGTTGGATCACAGATCACTACCACCCGTGTTCGAATCCCGGCGTGGGCATATCTGAAGGTTGTTTCGTCTTTCACTTCGTCTCATTACCTTTGGAGGTCGCTCGGCCCATTTAGCCTAACTTGTACACAAAAGTGGCCGTAAAACATCAATCATCATCATCATCACCTAATAATATCATTATGTCGTAGCCCCTCTTCTTCGACAGCCTATCACTCGCAGTTCTATCCATATAACCTCAAATAATGTTTTTTTTTCATATTCACAACAAAAAAGAACAAAGAAATTGCATGTGTTCAAAACATAATTTTGTTCACACCGTTCTACTATTACCACGACCGGAAACATAAATTTAAGTATCTAAGAAAAGACTAAATACAATAGCGACTAAACACCAAAAATATTTTAGACACTCCATTGACCTTATTTAAGTCAATGAGATACTCCAAAGAATCACATTTTCTTTTAGGTCAATGGTCGAAACCCATCATAGATAATCAAAATATAATATAATATCCGAAATGACTTTAATGGACAGAATATCATGTTAGTCAGTGTATAATGTCTTACAATTCCTACTGAGCTGGTTAAATTCCTTAAATACATCCCGTTTTTATATAACAGAAAGCGTATAATAGCATTCTTGTTGCTGGTTTTGGTTTTGTTGAAAGTACGAAATTGGAGAAATATGAGGGGAAAACAAAATATCTCACTTTATGATGTTTTTCGATGTAAATATGATCGGCCAGAATGTTCACCTTAAAGGATAGATTAATGATGCGTGCAGGTAAGATGATCAATTGACAAATGTATATATTTTGAATGGATTTATTTTGCTCCTTCCGTAGAAGACAACTACTCAGACGATCTAATTCTTTAGTAAATTTTGCCGGAGATCTAATAAAAATCCACCCCTTTCTTCCTGTTGTTAAAGAATGGTATTCCACCAAGTGACGTTCGATGAAGATCCCTGGCTCTGTTTTCTCCTTCTCGCCTCCCTTGATGAGAAAGGACGCCTCCCTGGTCTAACGGTAGAGTGTTGGATCACAGATCACTACCACTCATGTACGAATTTCGGCGTGGGCATGTCTGACGGGTGTTTCATCTTTGACTTCGCTTCATTACCTTTGGAGGTCGCTCGGCCCATTTAGCCTACCATGTGCACAAAAGTTGTCGTAAAACATAAATGATCAATCATCTAAATAATTAGAAAATACCTCAACGTTTGGTTGCCTTTTATGAAAGACCTCTAATTGATGTTGAGTATGACACTGTCAGTGTCTTATCGGGTTAGACACCACGTTGATACGATCATTACATGGCAGACGTCTACTTCCGTTTTATAAATATAAATATCAGGGTTCTGTCGGAAGATCCTGCTATTGATACTGATGAGTTTACATGGCTCAGAATATCATGCAGGAATCAGTCTGTACATAGAGCTGTATATAAGTCGCTCCGATATCTTCAGTGGGATCTGTGTCGTACGTAGGACTGCCCATGGAGCATCGTTAATGAAGGTATATAAATAAAACGAATCGAGAGTCGATGGCGTCATCTATTTCCGTGATTGTTGAACTGCATGCAAATAGAATTGAAGTCTGAAGCTAAACTGTAATAGATTTCTAAAATCATGGAATACTCAGTTTCTTTCATGCTAATTTTTGATCAACAGAGTCGAAAGATCTGTGAAGATGGAACATCATCATCCGTGATAGCGCAGTTAGTTAGAGCGTAAGACTCGTACCCGAAAAGTCGCGGGTTCGAGGCTCCGTGAGCTGCAATGCTGTCACGTGGCGACTGGTTCACTCATCAATAAAGGTGAGTACCTGACAGGGCGCGATGGCTATGTATTTGAGTAACGCTTTGCGCCTATAATGGCAGCATGCGTTGTATGCTCACTTGGCAGTTGAGCTAGGTGCTGGGTGGAAACAGGTCTGAGTCAGTGATAATAATATTGTAAAGCTCCTTAGATCAGCTTCTAGTTGAATAGGGCGCTATATAAATGTCACATGTTATTATTCTTATTTACATTGACAGCACACTTTAAGGATTTATAAGAAGAAAAAGAAAAAAACATCTGCATCTCCATAATGGATATATTTGTCATAATTATTGAAACGGAATTAGTAAGTTGTCAAAGAGATCCTAAACTTTTGTCCATTTGATTCTATAAGATAGTCTATAAGGTTTCTCAAAGATTATCGGAGTGTTTTGATTTTTACAGTTGCAAAAAGAGTTAATGATGCATGTCATAAACTACTGATATATTTACAAGATGTATGAAAACTACCCTCATTCAATCATTAATTGATTGTAATATGTCATTATCTACAACGTTTTACTTTCGGGTGTTGTTTTTGATATTATTTGGTATTTGAACTTTATTAAGATATATCTATGTACAAGAACTCATATATTATACTATCGCCAAAACAAAATTATATTTAAACCTGATATAAAAATAAAACCTTACAGTCAGGTCGTATTTGGTCTGTAGAAAATTAAGAAATATAGAAATATTGACATTTGATAGGTTTATGAAAATAAAGGTAAAGGCAAGTTGGGATGCAATAAATATTTCTGGAATTTTTCTTACTTAAGGAAATAAATCCTCATACCGAAGTATGAATACACGCATACACTCATGCTCTCTCATATACCCACTCATACAAATATTTGTATGGCTATATGTTATACAATATAAAGAAAACATATGATGTCCAATGTCAGTAAATTAGTTTGTTTTCCTTCTGGGTTGAACATGGAAATCCCCGAGCGAGATACATATCAGACACCAAGCTGAATAAAATCGAATATTGTTTTAAAATTTTATAAGATCAAAATTTTAATTGAAAATACCTAAACTTGTTTTTATTAAATCTACTATAATATTTACAAAAGTAAAAACCTAAAATAACACAAATTTGTACACTCAATATTACACACATACAAAACCACTGAACATACAAAATAAGATCACTTCCCGCTTCGGAAATAAGAATTTATTAAAAATGGCAGTTCTTCACAACGAAAGATCTCACCCAGCTTGGCAACAAACCCAGTTCAGACGAAACCACTTCTAATTGAGATAACCACTGGAACTAAATTAATCTTATGCTATCTTCTGACTAAAGGTGATGTTACTCTTTATCGTTGTTTTCTGTCCTACCTGAAAAAAGGGTTCTTTGAGTCATACATTAAAGAAGTCGATATCAGATAGAAAATGTTTATCATTCCTGACTCTATCTCTAATGTGAGACGAGCTAATATCTCATCAGGCGAGAAGTGCCCAGTTTAAAATTTCACTAAATTTCTTATTCGCCAAATTAATGTTTTCCCTAAATTTATAGGAACGGTAATATGTTTTTTCCAGCCTCTTTCAAACTGGAGGAGGTATTACGTTAAGAACGATTGTTCTGTAGTTAATGCTAAAGTGAACAAAATGACTTGAAAAACCTTGAATCGCGGTTTGAATTTCTCGGCAAACCACGAAGTAGCTAGAACAAGGATTTGATTATATCATCCCAGGTCCGTTGATCCATTATAAATCAACCAGAATATATACGAAGTAAGACGCTCCAAACAGCCATTATTAAGGGATGCTATAACTGAGAACAGATAAACAAGTTAATTATAGCAGGTGTTGTTGTTAATTTACGGCTCCCATCATTTATCGGATCTAGTACTGTAGAGAAATTCTAGGTTTCGAAATTATTGTTCTCTCTGACATTGTTTCCGTTTCCCAAATAAATATTGCTATTTTACGGCCACTTTTGTACATAAGGTAGGCTAAATGGGCCGAGCGACCTACAAATGTAATGAGGCGAAGTGAAAGACGAAACATCCTTCTGATATAGCCCGTTAGGGGTTTGAACCCAGGTGCTATAGATCTGGGGCCAACAGCGCTACCAGTGAGGCCATGGAAACATCAGACATCCGATGAATCGAAAGAGCCTTATAAACATCTCCTCTGTAGGATCCGACCCCATAACCAGCGAAGTTGATCTACTTTAAGCCGTGTACCGCTTGGGATAACGTAAAGGATGAAGATGATGATTGGTGTTTTACGGCAACTTTGTGCCTTTCTAATTATTTAGAGCAGTACCTGTACTATATACATATATATATCCTGATTACCAGCGTAGACGCCATCTAGAAACGGACATATATATATAATTAAGATATTTCACATTAATGCTAATACTGTTGTAGCGTTAAAAATGTAATGGCTGATTGAGTTATTTATCCTCGGAGCAGGTCAGATCCTGCGATCTATCCCCGAGGGGCGACTCCCTGGGGGGGACGTATCCCACGAACACAGCTAAGTATATGATCCGGATTCGAACTCACAACCAGTGGAGGTTTGCAGCCATGGAAAGCCCTGTTCTATTTTTATGGGTCCATCGCCTATATGACTAATTCCCGGAATTCCATGGCAGCCGATCCTATAGCATAGTGGTTAGACAACTGCGTTATAAAATCCTCAGGTTGTGGGCTAGAATCTAGCTCATATATGTCTTTGTAAGATTTGGTCTCTTAAATAACTCAACTAAGAAAACTCGATTTCTATGGCAGAGTTTGTCGGAACGCCTTAATTCCTGAGACAATGGCATTGTGTCAAATAGATCTGGTAACTAGTTCGTGGATATAGTAACCTGAGATTTGGCTACGGTGAGTTCATATATGGGATACAGTCTTAAACAGCGTGCATCAGCCACGAACTAATTTATTTGTCAAGTTTGATTTGATATTACTCTATTCTATTCACAAATGTCATGGAGTTATAGTATCTCCAAACTTACTTACTAATAAACGAACATTAATTATTGATTACCGATTAAGTTTTAACGTACAATTGATAAAATAAAATAAAATAAAATGTGTGACCTGACGACATATTTGAACATAAATTACGTTTGCACTAAAGCAAGGTGGTAGATGGTGGTTTTAATTTTTTATGTCTGTTAACGAACTAGTTAATAATTGAGTTGCTTTGTTAATTTAATTTTAAATGATATATTGAAGTTGAATAATTACTCATTTACTGTCATTACTGTACTAAAACGATTTTCTGTAGTAAATACCTATGTGCTGCCATCTGGTGAATGCGTAGGTGTATTTCAGAACTGGCCTCAGTTGGATCATTTCAAATGTTTTTCAAGGGGATTTAGACTTACTAAATTAACTATTAGAATGTTATTGGCACAGTTACCTTGCCCAAAGACATAATGGCTGCTAATTCACGAAATAAATACAAAAGGTATACAAAACAACTGTTATAAGTACTATTTTCACGAAATAATTTTAAGTACATTTGATGGTCACGGTCGTATCATCCCCACAATGTATATATAATAGAATGGTCCAAACAGCTGCGAAAAAGACGAGGGCGCTAAAATTTAAGTTTAGTAATTTGTGGATGAAAAGATAACATCGTTTACCTATGACACGTTATTACACGCCATATACCTGATAACCATGTTGTCACATTTATAAACAGTTTTAAGCAGAACTCTGATGGACATATAGTATTACTTTTATAATAAATGAGGTATGTTTATATAATAATGTTATGACATTAATATTAGTCTTATTATAATTATAAATTATTATAATAATTATAGATCTAATATATTTAATATTATATATTAATATGGTCATAGACTTAGTCTTAGACCTAAGACTAACTCACTAAGTATAAAAATTGAATCGTAACACTAGATGAGTAGATCTAGTATCATCATAACTATGTCTTATTGTCTATGAGTATGACTAATCTTTATTAAATCATAAATGATTTTTTACAATGTTTAATAAACTTTTTATAGTATTAAGATTATTGTGACGTACTTAGTACTTACTAACTTAAAAGTTAGATCTACCAGTTCAAACTTAAGTACTACTTCTAACCCAGTTTCAGTTTGTCAGTTTCTTAAAGAAGCTTATATAAATCTATCATATAGATCTACCTAGACATAGATCTTGAACAGATTATATTACCACTCACGTAGTCACGGTAGTGGTAGAGTTTATGATTGATTGTGAGCTGTCAGAAGAGTTTTACTGTAATACTGTCAGTAATAATTATATCGTTTTGCCTTGGCTGTGGTCTTTATCAGTTTATGTAATTGCTAAATGATAGTACCTTGTTATTTAGGCTTGTGCTGAGTTGTAGATGTATTAATTGTAGACACTACTCATAATGCCAAAGGCTACCCAGTCTTGTTTTTAGTGTTAAAACTGCTGATGCTGAAAACATAATCATGGAGTTGTTGGTGAAGATCTTGATGTCATGCTTCGTACAATATCTGGGATCTTTATAATGGGCTCTACCTAAGACATACCTCTTGTCCACTCAATATAGTCTCCTGTTACTTGCATCTTAACAGAAAGTGCTATGTTTTTGGTTGAATAAATCATCTTTTGGAGTAGGTGATTGGAAGTTACATAGCAGTTCTAAAAGCTTGTTTAAGTCCAGATACTAATGAACCTGTTATTCACCTATATCCAGTGATGCAGTCATGCATAACAAGGAGCTGATTCATACACAAAAAAATAACTGTTTGCTTGCTGACTAAGCTTTTTATCAGTTTGGCTTCAATACATTATGTTAAATCCCTAATAATACTGGCATTAACACTACAGATTGATGCATCTTCCATTACCCCAATGAGTCAGTACAAAATGCTGGGGCTATTTTTAGCAAATGTATTAATATTAATAAACATGTCATGCCAGAATGTTGAGCTCCTTACTACCATCTTAAGAACATTCACTGTCAAAAAGGATTCTTGAAACAAGAAGCACTTGTTACTGTGGTTCATGGCTTTGTTACACCTCATATACACTATTGTAATTCCCTGATACATGGCATATCTGATTATAATTTAAAGGGATAGTCCACCCTCAGAAAATAATTTTTAAATATGTAATGCTTAGAACAGTAACCAAATATTCCACAATAATAATCACGAAATGTACCTGATATCATAGATATAGGGAAATAATCCAAATTACTGGAGTGTCACCATTACTGGAAGCCAGATTCGAAGGCGGGATAGTGAAAACTGAAATGCTGTGACACAGGCACTTTCTAGACTGACTCAGTTTCTCTTGAGCATTAATATCTGAGCCATTTTGAATCATCTTCCTCTTGTAAAGTTCCTTTTGGTTCAAATTGATATGGTTGTATATCATTCATGATGTAATTTTAACTGTATAATCCCATTTAGTTCTGGAATAATTCTTTGCTCACACTTGTTTACATGCTGTTGTACGGGCTCTACAGACTTCAGGTCAACCAGATACGCTGAAGTGACATCAGCATTCAGGAGCTTCCAGTCTCTGTCTAGCTTCTTAGTCCTGAAAATTTGAAATGAAGGCAGACTATTCCTTTAATTCAAAATGGTGAAGCTTGCATTGTGACAAATACTCAAAAATATGATCATATTACTCAATTCTTAAAAAATACATTAGCTAACTGTTAGACAGCATATCAATTTCAGGTTGTTACTAATAGTAATAAGATGGATGGCCATTTTTGTGCACATGGTAGGCTAAATGGGCCGAGTGACCTCCAAAGGTAATCAATTAGAAAGTCAACCTGAAAACTCAGCTCATTAAGTCAGATGCTATTGTAGTTAGTTTAACTCTGCTATAATGCGCTCCATTATATTGCAGAACTGGAAATACAGTGAGGATGCTTGGCTCCTGATTATTTGGACTGGGTATATCAAATTTTTCAGTGATATTCCTGTAGTATGTCCGCTAAAAATACTTCCATATCACAAAAAGTTAAAAAAAAACTTTGTGCTTGTCATAACCCAGAACCTTACCAATAGTCACTAATTACCATTGTGTCAAGTAGTTCATTTAAGTTAATTGGAATTTTTACATACTAAAACAAACACACAGTCATTTGGATGGTTTCTGCTAGTAAGGGTTCTTTATTATACTTAAATTTTGTCGGTTGAGTGAGCAATTAAGTCTCATTTCTTATCATATCTGGGTGTTGTGGGTGAGGGATGACTTCTCAGGGAAATATTCCATGAACGCAGGTATAAGATGGATTCGAACCCACATCTTGGAGGTTTCTAGTCCAATGCTCTAATATCTGTGTTGTTGGAGTAATGTTACGAATGGTGAAAATTAAACCAATGCTCTAATATCTTGTAATAGTGTCACCATTGTTGATCAATAACAAGGTCACTCCTTAATATAGTCTATCCTAGTCCTATATACTTAGTAATGAGATGCACATATCAAAGTAAGAGCATCATGGTGTAGTGTCAGGTTTGTTGTTGAGAATAAATACTGCTTGAGATTATTAATATGGAGATTCTAAATTATGTCCTATCAAGATTTATGGTATTTAATTGAATTTAACGAAAACAAGGCATAAAGGTCAACTTCAGTGGGTGCTGTTTGTTGGTATTACAAATATTATTACTTAAAGGACTGTGACTATGAAGAACAAAATGCATATTTTGAATGACAGTTCAGCAGTAATAAGAGAGCCTAGAATGTGAGAGGATCTTGGTTTGAATCCACCACGTTATTGCTGATCATTGATCCAATTCCTAGTTGAAGCCTCACTTGTAGTATATTGTGTACTTATCGTTGGAAGCTAGAATGAGGACAAATATTCTTAACCTAGATCTGCCATTGCCAGTATTAAATGCTTTGATTGGCAGCACTTGATTTTAACAGTAAGTTAAACTTCTCTTGTTTGAATTTTGATCACCAGATCAGGGTGTGCATAGAAGCAATGTAAATACTAGGCTGTGCATCTCTAAACTGAATATGAATTATTTTATCTTGTCTGTATTTTGCATGGCTGGCTAAACCCTTATGTGCACATTTATACATAAATCTTACCTTAAGAAATAGTTTGGTAGATGTAATAATACTTCACATTAACTGATTAAGCACCAACAATTAATTTAAATCATTGTTAAATATTAACTAATGGGACATATGCAGAGTCTCATAAATTAACCATCCCAAACAAAATTTGAGTTTAATATAATGTTACACCTAAAAGAATCCATGCTTTCATGCATTAAATTTGCCACCAAGCCATCAAAATAAATATGGCTTTTCTGTCCATCAGTGTTTATACTCTGACAAGTACCTTGCTGGTGGTATCAACTTGAGTATTCATGAGCTTTCAAATACACAGTTGACCTTTGCCAACAATGACATAACTTATGAGAAAGTCCTCTTACACTGTTTACGGTGTATTTCATTTATGGTTTTAGTGGTCTTATCTATTATATATATGTATGTGTGTGTGTGTGTATAATTTTTTTTGCTGAGCATGTCACCATTGTATATTGAACTCATGTCTAAGCCACATTAATTTCATATAATTAATTTTTGCTGTCCTGAGTGAAATATTGTGACTATTCATTGAGAATGTCATATCCAAACTTTTTTATAGCCTATAAATATCATTTTTCTAAGATGATGATGATTGTTGTTTTACTGCCACTTTTGTGTACATGGTAGGCTAAATGGGCTGAGCGACCTCCAAAGGTAATGAAGCAAAGTTAAAGATGAAACACCCTTCGCTTCAGATATGCCCACACCGAGATTCGAACACAGGTGGTATTGATCTGTGATCCAACATGCTACCGTTAGACCATGGAGGTGCCTTCTCATTTTCTAAGTAAACACACACAAAACTAAGTTTCAAGATGGAAGTCAAAGACAACTGAACAAGTCAGAAATAAACAAATATTTATTTGATGGTTTCGTGGTGTATTTGATGCAATATAAACATAGATTTATGCCAGTGCAGTTCTACTTATTGTATAGAATTGATATATAAAATACACCATTTCAGATATCCTTTTCATTAACCAAGTGAATGTGATAAATCAGTCTGTGTGTTATGCGAGGGTAGATACTTGATTAATTCACTGGATGTGCTAAATGTGAATTCTTGGTTTCAGTTCCTTATAAATTATATTTACCATTTTAAATAGACACATTCATAGTATATTAACGGGATTTAGCTTTTGAAAACAATTTTAGGAATACTGGTACATATATAATTTTTCAATCTTCAACTAATTATATGTAATTTGTTATAACTGACTTACTGGTACATATTAAACAGATTTTGAACTGACATAAGATAGAGTTTAAATAGGCTTTATGCTGATTTAGGATAAACTCAGTTCTCTGTTTACATAGGATTAAAGTTTTCAAGCTCTTTGTGTCAAACTGAAGGCATAAAATGCTAATAGTAATAATTTCGTGGTTAAAATGGAACAAAAAGAAGAACGAAACATTGTATTAAAGATATGATTAAAGAATTTTTTTCAGTTAATTTATTATAATATATGTCATTCGTGTATATGAGAATATGTTTTAATGATTCGCTAGAATTTAGTAGTCATTATGCTGATGCACATTTAATTAAATATGACTGCTTGTGATGTTATGATAAATCTGCAGTGTTATCAGTGCGTTGTGATGTTCTGGCAAGTATAAGGGGTACATTACTTTTGATATCCAAGACATATTTTATGAGCTAGGCGAGGCTAGGTATAAAACTGGATCAGAACATCTGTAAGTAGGCTGTGCTAGGAACAAGTTGGTGTTCTTTGTCTGCTCCAGGAAGTCCTACTGACAGTACACCTGTCTGCCAGAAATGAGGTGTCATGTTTTTAGACTGGAAACTTTCTCTTAGTTTCTCTCTCTCTCTCTCTGTGTGTGTGTGTGCATGAATTTTAGCAGTGTTAGATAAAGCACCGACACAGAGCCATGAACAAAACCTTTACATGATTCAGCAGGGTGCTGAAACCAGAGAAGGAATCTTTTCATGGTGAGATGCATAAAGGTTTTGTTCATGACTCTGTGCCGGTGCTTTATCTAACATTGCTAAAATGCATGCACACACATATAATGTCTCATCAATGTGTGTCTGGATGTCTGTAACTGACTGACTGTATCCTTTTCCACCACTATCTATCTCTATCCAATCTGTTCTTCTCTTTCTACCTAGCCACCTAGATCTATCCGAGATGAACACAATTGTTTACCTTCACGATTTAGGCATCTATGGGGCTCATCTGGATTAGACCACTTATCTACATATTCTGTAGACAGCTGTCTTGTTTAACACGTATCTGATGAGTTTTCTTTACATTCTTTTCCCTCCAGCTGTCTACATCCAGTAAGAAGATGATGCTGTCCAGTCAACGTCGTAACCATGGGAAAAGGTAAAACTACTATCCTGATGGGATTGAAAGAAATAGCTCAAGGTGAGTCATTGTAAAAACTTTGAATTCTGGACAAATGATGATTTGCTTCAGTAACATATATGCTCGACTGTTTTATTGTTATAATCCGTGAGGAAAGCCTTCAGTTTATAATTTAGGGTAATGGAAGGTACAACTGCATTATATATATATATATATATATATATACACACATGTCATATATATGTTATTTGTGATTAAACAATACAGGGCCATACTGAAAACCACCATGATACTACCATTGTTGCTGAATGTGGTGATTTTTTTCCGGGTTTTCTCCCCCTTTTTCTAAATTTTCTTACCTACCTTTGTCCTTCATGTGTTGAGCAGCCCACAGAACAAGAGTACTTGTGCAGTGTTAAAAACAGAAGTGGCTGATAAATGATGGACAACCATGATGCATTAAACTTAAAGACATTGATTTGTTAAACATCTGGTAGTGTGCTCCAGGCACTAATAGTTGTATATTATATATATACTGATATATTTTATATGGCATTACACTTCCACTTGACTTCCACTTGTCCTGTATGCCACATCTGGAAGGCATTTGTTTCCAGGTCATGATGGATGAGATGTTGACGTGTTGTTTAATGCCTTTTGATTAATGAAATCTTGTTATAATGCGGCTGCAGAATCTTGTTCCCATTATCAGTGGGAACATCCATACTCTACATGAAGTCCCATGTGGTCTATATATAATATACTGTATGTATATTAATATATTCCTTGTGGAGGCTGAAGTTAGGCTTGATGTCTGCGTGAGAGTGAGGGAGGTTGTGTTTGTCTTTGTGTGTGTGTTTTAGCAGTGTGGGGGGATAAGACACTGGCACAGAGAATCACAAATCATGAATACAAATTCTGGGTGATTCATCAAAGGACTGAATGCAGAGCTGGAAATTTTCATGCTGAACCATTATTTAGCTTGAACAGTGGACTGACCAGGATCATGTTGCCAAGGATCTAATTCCTAGTGAAATGAGATGATCGGGCTGCTGCCTTTTACTGATGAATGAACCATCCTACAGAGGGGTTTGAGCTATGCCACTGAACTGCTCAAACATAAAAGGCTACATAAGAGTGGCCTTCAGTCAACCTTGATTGTCCGCTGTTGGTTCATGTTACAGCCTAGCCACCAATCAGTCATCAGCAGTTGATCAAGGTGGATTATGGTGTGGATGATATCGTAATTGACACCTAGGTACTGTATACTCCACGGGGAGTTGCTGTTGGTGCTGCAGTGTACAGATCCATGAACCAAGTGGGCTAATCCGGAAGAAATATGTGTTTGTTTACAGGCATTCATCATTACCTGTGACTTTGTTGTTAGATGCTGATAAGGGATTGGCTCAGAACTGTCTGGTGAAGTGATAATCGGGACGTTGACAATCAGGTATGTGAAGATGTGCTTAAAGATGTTGATTCTGATAACCCGCGATAAGGAACTAGAAGAGCCATCCACATATATAGGTGAATTACCATTATGTGATTTTTAATTGGTTCTGATAAATCGTGTAGTGTGTGACATATTTCTTAAAGGTATTTACAATAAACTGCGTTTTCTTTTATAATCAGGCCACACTTCTAGCTCACTATCTGTCAGTAAACATTTCATCATTATGTCATTAAACTATACTCACTCACGCACTGTCTCAGTGTTAGCCAAGTACAGTATATCCGTACTTAGCAATGCATAACATTGTGTTATCCAGTTTGTTAAAGGTTTGTATACAGGGTGTGACGACACCTGTGTATACTGTGTTCACTGATAAAAACACTACCTGGATGATTGTGTTTCTTTGTTAAATGCTTTATTTATAATATGAGGCTACTGACAAAACCTTGCTCTAGCCAATGTCTAAACCAACAATCAATAGGTCTGCTGGCTGCCTGCTCTATGGTGAAGGTGTTTATGTTCGAGACAGCTTACAGAAACACACAGCCTCGGTCATATACTTTAGATGTAGATAGGGGCATAGTCAAATAGGATATATATATATATACTTCAATACAGGTTAGTCACAAACATGGACACATGCATGTACACACACTGACATGCGCAAAATGTTACACGCTTTCACACGTAGGAACCGGCGTGCGCACCACACACATTCATAAAAACATACATAGAGCGTGAGAGAGATTTGTGTTGTGCAAAAATCCATACATAATATACATGCATGATGTGTATGCTATGCTGGCAAGCCTAATTAAGTTAAGGCGTAGAAGGCTGGTGTCTTGCCTTATCTGGGATAAGTTACACGCACGTTATCAGCTTATCCTATGTTCAACATGGACGACTGTCACTCAATTGTATATATATTAATTTTGCCAAAAATTCATCAGTGTTCATAATTTTCATATTCGATAACGGGTCAGCATCAATTTATTACTATTATCACAACAGACGATACTTGCAAACATAATTTTGTGCCAAGTCGTAATTGCAGTTGTCTTTTTGAATATAAGCAGATAATTCGGCTAAATGAAGGCGTGAACAATTGCCATAAAACCTTCAATTGCTGGAAGATATGGCACTTTATAATGCTGATTATTTTCTCCAGATATTTCTATGTTTGTGATTAAATGGTAATGACTCAAACAAATTACAAATAATTACAGCATAAAGCCCTTAGTGTAGAAAGAATATAAAATTTCTGATGTTTAACATGAAGTCAATTACGATAATGTCCGAAACACGGGCTAACATTTAATGATCTACATTGAGCGGATTGTAGTAAAAAATCCTTACAATTCACTTGATATCACTTCTGTTATCTGGTAGTAGATATCATTTGGTTATTGTTTCGATTAAATAATTAACTTTATGCTGTATGGTCGTTCGGGTCAAGTGCGAGCTGAACAGGTAATTTAATTTGAATTGTAAATTGTATTAACTTTGTTGTTGTTGTTGTAGAACATTTTAGTAGTACGGTCAACAAACTGATTATAGTTTCGTATCACTTTGGTTAATTTAGCTTATCGATGATTTGGTTATCTCGATTAAGATAAATTTATTTGAAGCGAAACGTTTTTTTTCCTTCTACCTGTAAGCAACACTCTCTGAGAGCTACATGTAAAATACCTTAGAGTATAATATAGAGTTTCATATTGTCTCTATGGAGCTGAATGACTCAACACTGATATCTTCATCAACTGGCTATGGTTGTTCCAATTCTGCAGTGGTTAGAGCAGTGCTCTGCAAATTGCAAGGTCGTGTGTTCGATTCCAGTGCACACCTTAATTTGTGGAATTTGCTTCCCTAAGCAGTAGCTCCTTGGTCATATGTGCCAACTGTGACAAGTACCGACATATATATATATATATTGCTACTTATAATAACATTGTTATTGGTGTGTGTTTGGTAATGTATGTAGACGTATACCGTTGTTTAATTGTTATCTGAATCGTCTCAATGGTTAGGGAGGTATCCGCCCTTAAACAAACAAATAGCATTTTATGTGAATACACTTAGAGCATCTTGTGTTTGTCGACGAAGCAGATCTCTCTCTCTCTCTCTCTATCTATATATATATATATATGTGTGTATGTGTGTGTGACGGATAGATAAAAGCCCCCCCCCCCTCTGCGTGTTAGAGGTTTTATTAACCAACCTTCATTTTTGCCGTTTTAATACTTCGGTCTATAACTACCGGTCGCCTGGTATTTGTTGTGTGGCTGTTTGATATACGTGGAGAGGGCTTCATTCCAACGATATTTGATACAGTGTTTATTATCAGTGTGTCAAAATTTGTTGACATCGGCGTTCAGAGCACGTCTGCATTCTTTCTATGACCTAAAACTTGTTGGGTGGGTGGGAGGAGGGCGTCTTGATGGAGGATAAAACAACTGATGTATAAAACTGTTTGACAGGAGACTTACTGGAGTTAAACATCGAAAGTCCCAAAAAAAACTAGCGAAGTCCCTCAAATAAAACATGCCGCTTCGGTTTTATCTAATGAGTCAGAAATAGATTAGTTTTTGCTGTGAATAGAATAGTAAGATTTGAGATATGTTTTCCTTACTATAAAATAATTGTTTCTTTGATTTCACGGCTTTCTCTCACTCTCCATCTCTGTGTGTGTGTGTGTGTGTGTTAGTTACCCAGGGATTTAGTCTGTGCGTGCAAGTTAACAGTTTCACATCCAACAGCGATTTTGAAATGTTTTCAGGAAAAGTTTTTATTAAATTCCATAGTATTACGTATGTGGACTGGCTGTGTACTAATATAGCCGCTATAATCACTATGGCAGATGTTGAAAGTTCGTGTTTATTTTGAGTCGTATTCCCGCTTGCATAAGAAAGTTGCCGCCTACGCCAACATCGTATTTCTGGATACCTGGATATTATGGAATAGAATTCAGGTGTATACCAGTTCCCATTTTCACGCAATATGTTTTTAAACGCAGAATTTTATAAAGCAATAACAAGCTGTATTGAAAAGTTAGCCAAAAATATTACACTAAATTGATATTAGTAAATTTGAATATTGCTCTGATTCTTGTGTACATTTGGTTGGTATTACATCCTGGATTGATCCAGACGGATTAAAAATCTTAGCTGCTAGTTCAAATGTATGTTGGACACGTATTGCGTTATATTTGTATATTACTACTATGCACTTGGTTTTATTACCTTTTTTCAAGTTTAAATTTCAAGGTCATTTTTTTCAAGGTCATTTTCAACTACAATTCCTCCTTGATAAGACAGGACGTTGGAGGCACTTTGTTATTGTTACCATTTATTTTAACAGGAATATAACAGCACATGTCTTAGTTTGGAAATGTTGTCGTTTTGGGTCTGGTACCGCAATAAATGCCCAAAGCATGCAGTTGTGGAAGTACGCGCGTACAGTGTTTACTCCGGTCCAGACAAGATATTTAGCATTATCATATCGAGTTAACGCAATGCTGCTGACACATGGATAAACAGAGGGAGAGATTTTATTTTGTTAATTGCCTAGAATGGATCATTTATCTGACCATTTATCCGTCTGAGAGATAAACTAAAATGGTATTTTTAGATCTACTTTTCTTCAACCCGAGTTGACCTTAGAAGGTTATTATCAACGAAGCTATATAACTTGATATGCCGTTACCTAGTCTGTTATTTATAAGGGAGTGTCTCCGATACATCATAACCTCTGTTTATTGTCCGTTTATCACCGAGATGTGAACTGTTTAATAACCCAGGGCCTAGATTTGTATGGGTGAGGGTATCGGGGAGGGTTTTAACCACTGGGGATGTGGTGTTTTGACGGAATTCATGAACTCTTTCTTGAACAATGAAATGATGTTTGTGCTTTGCAGAGTTAAATTTTTCTTCTGGTGCATTGTTTGTTGTTATTGCAGTGAGTGAGTGAGTGGTTGGTTTGAGTGAGTGAGTGGCCATGGCCATGGCGCGGGTAACAGATACATACTTTAGGGAAAAGAGATGGCCAGATGAAACATCCAACAGGCGGAGGTAACACTTCGGAAGTGCTCCAAGAACTGATGTTAAATAAATTGACAGTCTGAGTATTTTGGCAGACTCCTTATCTTTCACTAGAGCATTTAGTATGCACACACACACACACACACACACAGACCGTACAGAGACTCTACAGACGCACCACGGCAGTTACGGTTTGTTGGGATGCGTTAGATTTTTGTCGTGGAGCAGTTTGCGTACAGTGTAGTGGTGACTCACTAGATCCCCCCCCTCACCCGGCTTAGCTTGGATTGCCTGTAACGTGAATCCGGCGGCGGCAGCACACAAATCTCACTCAGCGATCCATGTAGCACACACACACACACACACACACACACACGGCTCGCTGTAGTATAGGAGTGATGGGTGATAAGAACATGGAACTCATAACCGACATCAGTTATAGTCGCCAGATCCAGGTTATTGTCTGTTAGTAGATGACGGAGGCTGGGACAAGTGTAGCTGCTATCTCCTCCTCTCAGCCAGTTCTGATCCAGTTAGTACGGATCATGTACACATCCTGGACGGGCATTTAGATACCTGATCAGCTGCCTCCAGGTGAGCTATTATTACCTGATTGCGTCCTTAAAATGTTAAGAGCTGAACAGATAGAGCTAGAGATAACGCGGCGTTAATGTTATTATCTGTCTTTGGAAGATAATAGCATTAAATGTATCGGTTATTGGGCATAACAACATTACGGTTATCTGCACTACTGATTATTAATAGAGATAACAGTATCACAGGTACCAGGTGTCGAGAGATGTCAGTATTTCAGGTATTTGTATCAGAGGCAAAAGTATGACATGTATCATTGTTAGAGATAAGAACATCAGAAGTAAAATGATCATAAAGAGATTATTAGAGTATAGATATTTGATATCAGTAACACACACACACACACACACACACATATATATATATATATATATATAGAGAGAGAGAGAGATTATCATAATATAGATATTAAATATCAGTAACATATATATATATATATATATATATATCAGTAATACAATTAACAACAGATATTAAATATCAGGGGTACATGGAAGACTGGCTCATATATGTGTGTATGTGTGTATGTATATATATATATATATATATATATATATATGACACCGTAGATGACAGTATTAAATATTCAGGGAGAGTGTGTGTGAGTACAGATTTTCGTCATCTAGTGCTATCTGTCTTAATGACTAGTCAGCTAGTACAGTATGGTCAGTTAGTACAGTATGACTTTAGCAACACGTATCTAGGGTAGCGATTATAAGCTAATTTTAGCCTACCAAATCCCCCCCCCTCCTCCCAGCTTATATGTTGACCTGACAAGAGATGTGTCTGCTATTAGCCAGTATGGTCCATTCACTAGGGAGGTGGTCCCATCTTACACACTGACCTCACACTACTGGGTACCGTTCCTTTCTGGAGCGCGGAGACTGCATGCAAATTGGTTACTGTAGACGTTGGTCTGGCGTCTGACTCCAGGCACCTTGGTACATATTTATATTGGCTGCTCTGTGTGTGTGTGTGTGTGTGTGTGTTTGTTTGTGTGTGTATGTTATGCCATAAGAATTGGTGGATATAGGTGTATATGCGGACGACCTGTGCCCTGAGGTGGTACAATGTTGGGATTTATTGATGATACCGTGCCAATCCTGGGATAGGACGTTTTCAGAGGCTGATGGTAAGAGTTGTTGTCAGCTGATTGTCTGATATGTATTATAGTAAAAAAACAATATTTGTGAGTAGATTATAATGTCGGCGTGTGTGTGTGTTTTTAAATTTTAAAGTAGAATTACGTTTAAATGGACGTTAGCTGTGTGTCTGTCGTCTGATATTGACAATCATTATGTTACCCAAAACGGATAGGACGTTTGTTTGTTTGTTCGTGTTATTATTACCTATTGTGTTACCTGGCTATTGTATTCATCTCTGGCGTTAAAGAAATAATCACGTCGACAACGAGCCTTTTGTTCCCATTGCTACACAAGGAGCATTGTATAAATTCATGCCTAAGTGATTTCTCAACATAAAACTAATATATCTTATTTGTTGGCCCGTTACCTAATTGCAGCCCAGATTTGAGCCGAGCAGCTGAGCTAATGTTTACAACGTTAATGTAGGTTAGAGAAACACATACAGATAGACCAAAATCGCGTTTGTATTTGACGCCCAATATCAAGTGACTTACCTTGGCCATTGTGGTCTGAGGATGTAAACAATTTTCAGCAACATTTGAATCAATTCGAGTGTTATGTCATGGAATAATGGATATAGTTCAGATCTGTGTTTGTTTTGTTGTTGGTGACAGTTTATACCGACAAAATATTGTATTATTTGTATAATAATATATTTAGATGAAATAAGACACTTAACATTGAAAACAGAATTAAAACATGTTTTGGGAGTTGAACGTGGTCAGCAAAATTATAAAATAAACTATTGTCGGGCAGATTAAGATTGCTTGAAGAATTTAAAAGATTGATACTGTATACCGAATATAATTAGGATATTGAGCCTTTGTAGCATGGTCATTATTCCATATGAGCTTTGTTCCCATTATAAAGCACTCACCTGGTATTTTCCCATGTAATATTTTGAGTTCTATAATGCATGAATGCATTTTGAATGCACATTTTGAGATGATTTCAGAAATACAATGTTTAGATAAATCATAACATGTTTTTCCCTCTTCATATGGTGATCATCGTAATTGATTCATTTAGTGCCATCATCACTGATATTGTTCATTCATGTTGTGGAAATTAACCTTCATATTTGTCACATTGTCAGCCAGGAAAATATTATTTAAATGCTTATATGCAGCAATAACAACAACCGGGTGACACTGACAAATCACTTGATGCATCTTGTCTTCATTGAAGAATGAGCATTATTATTATTATATTAAAGTTTAGTACATATATATTGAGAGTAAAATTAGGGTTAAGTATTTAACCAAAACTGTATTGAACTAAGAATAATTCGTCAGTTGTTATTTCTATTATTCATTCAAGGTATACGTCATTTCAGTCTTGGCCTAAAAGAGAATTATGTTCCAGATGGTAACTCCATAGAACCCCACTTATTCCACAGCCACTTGGACTTTTACCCCACACCACTTTATGTTAAACAAAAATAAGTTTTCTTTCTCCCTTTAAATTTATATAGCACAAATATAACAAATATATTGATAGCGCAGTCTCCAACTTCCATCTAATCTCGCGTAGTGAGATTTGATTCTCGGGCGTATACTTGGCGCGTTCCCATCTGTGTGAGCGCTTTATACTGTCAGGATTGCTGAACGCTGAACGCATTTCAACAGATATATACGGGTGATCTCTGGTCTAGTATTGGCTGAGTGAATGTACCGTGGGATCCAGCGGACATACAGAGAAACATTGCATTAATGTAATTGTCTAAAAATTATTTTGACCGGGGGAATTAAACTGAAATTTGTTCAAGTTTAACATTATACGAGTCAGTTATCGTGCCGCACTTACAGCTTGAAGGCTGTAAGGTTAGAACACTCCCATCTCCTCGTAGCATTCCTTTTGGTGTACGTGTAGCCTTCGTGTACTCGCCTTAGTCCATCCTTGTGGTTAGTGTTGATCTCCACACTGAGCGTTGTTATCAACTTTGTATTAGAGAACGTTATATCAAAATAAATATTGTTCCATTCTCTCTCTCCTCGAAATTTGGGGTAGAGACCCCTGACTGTTCCGTATTGGGCACAGCCACCTGGTGTTGATTTCTGTTGTGTCGTAGTGACGTTATTGTTGCTGGTGGCGTCTATTGGGGGTATTATATTTAACTAAAGGGATGATGATCTATGGTAGAAATATTGTTTTTCTGATAATCACTGCTGCTAGATGATGATCTGAAATAAAGTTCCCGTGTCTTTAAATGTAGATCAGTTATGATGTGTCTAGAGCAATTAGGGGAAGTCGTTTACTACTGTATGGGGCGCCTCCGTTGGTCTAGCTGTAGCGTGTTGGACCACAGTTCACTACCACCAGGGTTCGAATATCGGCGTGGGCATATCTGAAGGTTGTTTCATCTTTGACATCGCTTCATTACCTTTGGAGGTCGCTCAGCTCATTTAGCCTATCATGTTCACAAAGGTGGCCGTAAAACAACCATCATCATCATCTACTACTACTGTATGGTGTCCTTCTCTCGTAATTAATTTAGTTTCTCAACAACGAACACAATCCAATTATAATGGAAGATCACGCCTTCTTAGTACGTTATTCGTGGCTTCATTAGCAATGAAATACTGTTAGATATATATATATATATATATATATATATTTATAAAGTTAATTGTTCCCGTTATCTGTCTATATATATATATATATATATATATACTATAGAGAATTCTGATAAATGGGTGCGATTTTAACCCTTTCCCCAGTACGGTTCAACAAGAACAAAATTTACAATATTTTAAATAATACTGGCTGACTTGCATCCATCTGTTATAATGCATCCGGTTAACTTCTAATATATACATCTAAAAGGTACGCCTTGATAGGAATACGCGCACAATTGACGATTTGGTTCTGTTTGAATTGTTCTATCAACAATCACAACGCTATATTGGTGTAGTTATTAAAAGAACTACACACTTGATGTTCCCATTGCTATTAGTGACAACAAATCTAATTGCCCTCTTGAAGCACTTCACACCTGGACAGTCCCAGTTCGATATTACATCAACAGGTGTTTGGTTCAGGTTCAAGGTGACGCAGTGAGATGGCTAAGTTATAGAGAGCTAGTTAGTTACCTGTGTCAGGTGTTATGTGCCCGGTATCTGTGTGAGGATTTTTTGACAGCTATAGGTGTTTTAATCATGGGTGTCCGATACAGCAAGGGATGCTCAATTCGTAAGTCATTTGTTAGTAAGTATCTATTTAAATGTACGTTTTGTTGATTAAGTCTATTCATATAACGAACATACGAAACGGAGATAAATAGATTTTTGCACTTTCTGCAGCAATTATTTTTTGTTGTTCGCCGGGTTTTTTTACTTACGGCCCCACAGCTCTCACACGCTGTATGGGTTTGCTTTTGTTAAGAAAGTAGCAAACATATATATATATATATATATATATATATAAACAGTAAGAACCGGGTCACTGTGAAAGTTTAAATCTAAAATGTATAACAGCGCTTCACGTGTAATGGTCACCGTTTTTATGCAGGTGATAAATTTCTAGGTATAAAGAGCCAGGAAGCGTTACATCTCAACGGAGCAATATAAATTTATACCCATGCTATCTACCTATATAGACCACTCGTCATACTGGAAGTCGCAAAACACAGATGCCAGTAATATAATTACGCGAAGAATTCTACATTGGCTGCTTTGTGTTGTTGAATCGTTTCGTTCTCATCTGGGAGTGATAAATCGCATAGCAATTTATTATTAATTGCGCTGTTTTGCTGCATTTGTGTTATGGCCTCGTCGTGTGCCGGTTCCCGACAAGGAGTAGGCCGTGCTGCGAGTACAGCAGTTCGCTTCTGTCGGGCCCCGTACTTGTATATGCCGAGTATGAAGGAATGTCGATGGAGCGCGGTGCACCTTTAACATCTCGACATGGCAACAGTGGTCATCGTTATAATTAACGCCAACCAGGTCAGCCCACAACGTGCTGCCGCGGTCGGGCCGATGTTGCTCCGGTAACGACAACCGCTACTTTATAAACGGTGAAGAGTACACGCGGCTGCTGCGCGTTGGTCAGCGATGACGAGACGGCCGCTCTAACTCAAGTGATGACGGTATTTGGTGGAGTTTTGCGTAAGAGTCGTCGGCCTGGCTACATTGCGGCATGTTGTGTCCGAACTCAGCGTCCATTGTCTCGCGAAGACGGGGACCGGTCTTCTTCAACACGGCGGGCGGGGCGGTTTTCCATATTGATTGCCGGATAAAGGCAGTTTGGATGTGACAGCTTTTTTGTTGTTGCCGTGCTTTGTTGGATAACTTCTCGACCAAATCTGTGGCTGTTTTGTTTGCGGCTCGGACGATCCGAGTCTGTTCTTGACGGGACCATCAGCCCCGTGGAAGCATTCCGGCTTTTAAAGGGGGTCGCGTTTTTCGGGGTGGGCTCGATTGAAGTGGGACTACAATGATAGATGTCGGCGTTATTTACCACGATTCACTGTTAATTCCGAGCCGCGGTCACCGGGTGCGGGCATTCGGCGGATCACGTTAAGTCGTTTATGAACGACTTGTATCAGATGACGGATCGTTGATTGTCTGTTTGTGTGCGTGCGTGTGTGTC
Source organism: Paralvinella palmiformis (assembly GCA_025642065.1). Lineage (NCBI taxonomy): Eukaryota > Metazoa > Annelida > Polychaeta > Terebellida > Alvinellidae > Paralvinella > Paralvinella palmiformis. The sequence continues at coordinate 578,241 of JAODUP010000278.1, read as the reverse complement.
TGTTGGTGAGATAACATAATACCGAAGCTGTCGATAGAGGGGTGATGAGGACGTGATCATGTTTGGACGAAGCCAGTATCGTCAACATTCCAGCCCGGCTCTGTCCTACGGAGATGGAAGTTATTATCACCAGCACACCGCCACCACTACCACCACTACCAGCACCACCCAGCTGGGTGGCACCCAACGATCGCCGCACAACATCCTCGAGGTGCGCTCGTCCTTCTACACCAACAATCCACTCCTGTACTTCTCCCATTATTCCGAAATCATTGTCTCTTCAGGATATGACGTGAACGACGGCAGTCACCCGATGTCGGCGGGAATGGCGAGCCAGACGCTTACCTCGCGGAGGGAGCTCGTCGAGCAGCTCGATCCCGAGCCGCTGTTTGCCTACCTGATCCAGAACGGCGTCCTGAACGACGACGATGTGCGGCAGATCAGCCAGGAGAAGTCGCCAGCAAAGACGAACTTGGCATTGCTGAAGAAGGTCGAGGACTGCGGGAAGCCTGCTGAAGCTCTGTTGGTGATCGCACTGCGTCAGACAGGACAACATTACTTGGCCAATCTGATCGATGACACTGGCCGGATCAAAGCTCTCAGCGGATCAGGTTGGTATCTGGATCACTTACTAAATCTATGGCATGGGGAGATGGCATTGCTATGCCGCTCTCACTCATGTAGCAGGGTGCACGCCAGACCTCTGGGCCTTTGGATCAAATCCCAGTATTTCTTGTATCAATAAGAATTCTTATCCTTCAGGAAATGGCTTTCATCTGACCATTTTGATTTCCCTAGATGGTAGCCTCATGGCTATATGTCCCAGGTGTGACCAGCGACTATACTTAAAGAAGCACTCAATCAATCAAAAGCCACTTGATACCTGTACAGGGATAGCACATTGTAATCAGGATCATAGTGATATTTGCCTAAAAAAAGTGTGTGCTATGCTAGTAATAGTATGTTATTATATAATTCTTAAAACAAAAGTTAAGAAAAAATACCTTTGATCCTGGATTTATTCCATTTATGAAGTTCTGTTATAACTAAATACATCAGCTGTGACTGTCCCAGTAGTAACTATGAGTAATTATACAACATGTTATTTAAATAAAATCTTGAAATTTACACAATCACCAGTCAATAAAAAATTTACATTACTTTTCCTCAGGAACTAATTTTATTATTTTGTCATATTTGTAAATAGTTACAGTATTCACGGCTTCTAATTTATAAATAAAGGTTTAGCGCCATAAAAATTAAAGAAGGTTCAGTTTTTTCCCCTGTGAAATTTTAAGTCTCTGCCTAAGAAGCTTCACTATTTAGGTTCTCTTCACAGAAAATAATTATTGTTATTCTTGTTAAACTTTAGGTTTACAGTAACATAATATTTATTATATTCTAATTTTTCTGTACACACCTTTGAAAGGTCATATGCTAGTAAGGGCGCTTTATTAAATATACATTATTATTATTATTTGATATTTGCCTAAAAAAAGTGTGTGCTATGCTAGTAATAGTATGTTATTATATAATATGCATAGAGAACAAAAGTTAAGAAAAAATACCTTTGATCCTGGAGTTATAAGTTATTTATGAAGTGTACATTTTTGCCAACTAAATACATCAGCTGTGACTGTCCCAGTAGTAACTATGAGTAATTATACAACATGTTATTTAAATAAAATCTTGTATATTTTTATTTTTACACAATACACAAACATGTCAATAAAATAATTTAACATTACTGTAATCCTACAGTTGAACATATATTTTATTAGTTTGTCATATTACTGTAAATAGTTACAGTATTCACGGCTAGTCGTAATAATATAATAATATACAGAATGTATATAGCGCCTTATATAACCTGTAAGAAGGTTTCTAAGCCTTTGTTTACCAGCTGATAGTAACATTATGGATCATGACTGGCCTATAGAGAGCTTTCAGTTCATATCCATTGAGAAACCTTGTTCATCTTCATAAAAATTAATAATTATTGTTATTCTTGTTAAACTTTAGTGTTTACAGTAAACATACAAATTCTATTTATTCTAGATTTTTCATAGTTACACACAAAACTTTAACAGGTACAATTAAATGTATATGCCATAAGGGTAAACAACTTGGCCAAAAAGCATGATGTAAACAAGGTGTTTGTCCTTGTGATTCACACCATTTTGGGGGTGATGGACAATGTGTATCCCATATCATGCGAGGACATGATAATATTATAATGATGATGCCATATGCAAATTGACTATTTTGCCCACATTAATGAGTGGGCTGTTGGTTTGCTGATCACACGTGGAACGTATGACTGAGGGACCATTTATTAGAAAAATGAGTAGATCAGATGAAACTTCCTATTGACATGGGTAACACTGGGATTGAAAATGGTCTGAAGTGTTTTACCAGTTATACTATGGGAATGTTACAACTACAAGCTGATGTTTAGCTTGCCCATGGTAACTTGATATCCAATTAGTTTGGTTTTACTGTGTGTTAAATCATTATCATATATATATAAGTAATTCAGCTATTATATATTACAAATACTGATACCTGAAAATTCTGAGCATTGGTCTTTTTTTTTTTTAAATGTAACAGATGTTTTATAGTGTTATTAAGGTTTATAGGCTTTTTTTATGTGCCTGAGTTACACAGTACATCAGGTGTCCTTGTAATAAAATATACTATTTGTTATCATTTGTGTGTACATATGTAGTTAACTAACTCCTCTCTCTCCTCCTTGTTGGATCCCAGCTGTGTTTTTAGTTATGCCTGTATTGTAGTTTGGGAGCAAACTTTTGGTTTTTGTAACTTCCAGTTTGGATTATTTGAACCTACAAGTTATCACATTAATAATAATACGCAGGTCATCACATGCTACAGTAGCACAGAACCCATTTTTCCCCAAGATTCTCTGTTATGTTATCTTCCATGATCTCAAATGCTAAATTATTTCCATTAGCAAAACCATGATATGTTGTGATATAAATTTGTAACTGCGCTTTACTTGACGTGAAAATGAATTTCTAAAGGAGGAAGACAATTACTGAGTTGCTATATGATCTGCCCCATATTATTATATAGATTCTATTATAATGGTGTCAGGTCATGGATCTAGAGTACTTGCAGCACATAAATATACTGAAAGCTACTGAGCCCTGTATTTAACATTATGTTACATGTTGCATGTGTTATTATTGTTGTTAAATAGCCCATTATATAATGTCAGTTTAACCCGCTTTAAACCAAACAGGTTTCCTGTGCCCTCTAGTCAATTTAGTAATGTGTCTCATCCCTAATTAGTAAAACTTGGTGTACCATATGTTTATAGACATCATTGGGCCCCTAGGCGGCCATATTATGATATCATCTCTGTGTCAATAGACTGTTAATGACTGCTAGTTAATTAGCATGGACTAATTACTCACCTTATTGGTGGATGACACTGTTGATCAGTTTTCTCTTTTCTTTCTCTTTTAGGTTATCTCAGTAAATCCAGACATAAAGGTTAGTGATGAGTGCTTCTACTTAAAATAACACACACACACACACACACACACAAAACCACCATCTTACAACAGTTAACATTGTTACATATTAGTTAGATATTGTACTCTATCAACTGTTGTCATATGACTGTCATGATCTTGTTGACATGTCTACTGTCATATTTCGTATTACCGTAGTTGGTCAAATAATGGGCAATACTTATTCGGAGCATTCATAAACAGTCACAGTTGCTGGATGTTAGATATATGGAGGACACGAAACCCAAATAGTAATCAATAAGCCACAACTTTTAAAAATAGTCACAGTGAGATAACGAAAAACAAACATAGTTTGTTTATTTTTATATACTACAAAAACCACATACTTGGATTATCTACAACAGGAAAACCATGTCATTGTATGTTATAATTACAGGGTTGGAGTTTAACCCGGGTTAAACTGGTTTAGCGCAGCCTGGCAGGTTAAACCTGGGTTTTACTAGTTTAACCCGGGTTAAGCCTGGGCTAAACTGTTTTTCTCAGAATACAGTATATTGACTCACAAATTCATACATTTTATGCACATGAACAGTAGTTGTTATGCATTTTAAAGATGTTGTTAATATGCTGACAATTTGCACCAATCAACATAATCTAATATTTGAGATATTATACTGTTGGTGGAAACAATTAGACACTATTACACTGTATTAATTATATGTTATGATTTGTTGGTGGCTAAACCATTTGATCTGTTCTATGATTGGTTGAACTTGTTTGTTAAATTGGCTTCTGAAGCCCAGGAGGTGAATTGATCTATTCAGTAATTGGATAACCAGAAACAGTTAGAAAGTGTACTGCCTTTGACTATAAAGCTGGTATACCAAACTGTGGTTGACCATGCAATGCCATTGGCTTCACTTAATCCTCTATGTGACAGGTGATCAAGGTATCTGCTAAATTTAATTGGCAATTTTATGTAGGATTATATAAAGGAAAATAGTATAATTTTATTAAAATAGCTTCTATGAATCCATCTCGTAACATTCCCATGTGAAATAGTTACACGTTAATTTCATATGTGGCTTCCATACAACCAAAGGGATATAAAGAGGGGCAAAATGAAGGTTGAATTATAATCTAATTGTCTCTCAAAGTAAAATATACACTGAATAATTTCATAATAATTTGCTGCTTGCTGTTAAAGGAGTTATCAAATATGGCCACTATTAAGGGTGATAGACCTGGTGACCCTATACGGATGTTTTGTTATTATTTTGTGTAGTATATTGTTATTTGTGTGCTCAATATAGACAATAAATGACAGACTTCTGTGTGCTAGAATAGTAATATAAAGGAAAGTAATAGTGTTTTGGTTGTTGGTGTTGACTCTTGAGTGAAAATATCTTAAAAACTTTCATAACATACAATTATCTGAATAATAGCTAATAGATTAAGCTAATCTAAGCATGCATATATATATATATATATATACACACACACACACACACACACATAATATTCGTGCAGTCCATATATTACAAACTATAATGTACTCTCTTTGAATAAAGAAACCTAATTAAATTCTAAATTAATTAATATATAGTTTAGGATAAAAACAGCATCACAGGTAACATCATCAGTGACATTATCAACATGAGACAGGTGGTATCAAGATAATTGTTATAGCTATGTCAGTATTCCTGTAAATGAGTGTTCCAAACAATGTCCCATTAGTCACTTTTCTTATTCTAATGTGTAACTGACAGCTGTGATGTGACAGCTGTGATGTGATTCTATACAAGTGATTATTACAACAGATCACTTAATCAGTTAATGTGTAGATTTTTTAGAATTTCTTGAAATTATTTTTGCCAAGAGTCACAAGATGTTGCTATGAATTGATTGATATGTGCAGACAAATACTGGAAAGATACTTACTAAGTATTAAATACGTATTTTCTGCTTCTCTTTCTAGGTCAACTCAGCATCACGGTGGGCGTAAAGGCCATAAAGTTATTGCCAGAATGTTACCAAAGTTCCACAGGTGAGGTGCTTCATAACCGAGAGTGGCTGAGTGTGGAGGATTTCTCACACCACACACTGGTGAATGGGACCAGTTCTACTGAAACGTCGCTGCCGCAGTTTGAGATTACTGAGCCAGAAAACGAACAGTCAAAACAATCCAGCTGCCTTTGCAGCTGCTTTGGGAGACTGTTTTCAAAGAATAAGAGTAGTCATTTGGAAGCAAAACATAAAGACAATGAAAAGTCAAATAGTCAGTCAAAGAGCGGCAAGTATGCTGAGACAATAGAAGGATGGAGACCACGAGAACAACTGTCGTCAGTTAAACATTCAAATTCTGATAGATTCATTAACTTGGAGAACCTTTTTCGCCAGAAGACTTCAGACTTCTATGAACTGTTGTGCGAGCCCTCCAGCAGTGCCCACACATTACTTCTAAAGTATTTCGAGCAGCATCGAGGTTTGCTGGTCCTCGACACCCGAGCTGACCAGGAGGGTGTCATCATCATTAATATATGCACAACCGCGGAGAAAGTGTCCTCGCTGGGACAGGATTATAATTCTGGCAAGTTGACATCCGATCTTCAGCGAGAAATCATCAGTCAGGAAACACTGAAGCCCATCAAAGTCCTGGGACTGAAGATAATGGTCAGTTGTGAACAGGATGAACTGGACCAAGTAGAACAGGAGCTGTCATAGTGTTACAGAGCTTCATAAAACAAAAGACTTGAAACATTATAATAGCCAAGATTCTCTGTTGTTATCTATTTAAAAGCAAATTGTTATATATATGTTACAAGTATTAACACACTGGTCACTCAACAAGAAGTACTCTTCAGTACTGGGCATCCATATCAAGGCAAAATTATATTATAACTGCAGGGTTTTTACACAGTGTGGACTTAGTTAGCGAGGTTCTTATGATATTAGTAATTTGTGCTGAGGCGATTATTTTGTGCATTACAATCGCAATCTAATCAAACCCGAGGTGATGGCCACTACTACTTAGCATATCGCTGTATCAAGAACCACTCAGATATGGACAAGTGAGCTAAGAAATTACGATAACTGTAATGGATGTGTTTTCACATCATCTAAAATATGCTTACAGTGATTCAGGAAGACCTGGAGTCCCTAATCTTTCTGTTATTGGACAGGGATGACTAAAATGCGTGTTGAAGTAAATCTGTTCACAAGTTGAAGAATACAATGATAGTGTGTGACTGTCATCTTTGCGAGCTGCTGCTTTGATGAGCATTGTTTGTCCATTGAATGCTAAACATATCACTTATGCAATGATTTCTTTACCAAAAAAATGTAATTTACAGTCCATTTATGTTTACAAAAAGGCTTTTAGTTGTAATCATTCCATCTGTGGTTATTGTGAAAATAGCTTGCTTTTGCATGTGCATACAGTTACACACGCACACACATACACAACACCAATCTCCCCTAAACGTATACATAATCCTATGAAGGCAGGTTAATACGTCTAGATGTTTATCCTTGATGAGGATATTCCAAGGTGCTATACTTGTATATATAGCCATGATAAATTGCTAATTTTGATATGTTGCCTTACCTGTATTGAGATTATTTGTTTAAATTTTAGTAGGAATTTTGCAAATGTGTCATCAGTGATATTAGGGCAATTCCTCTTTAAATCTTTATTAATGTGAACTGTTACTGAGCCTTAATTTGAAATCTGTTACGTTTTTCACATAACGTGGCTTATGAGCTTGAATAAACAGGCATTGCTGTCACATCCTCGCTTCTGTAAAATGTTTCCAGTTCGACTTATTACCTTGCTGCATGTCTTTAGTGTGTTGCTGGAGGCCCATCACATTGAATCTTGAGTTGAGTGGTAGCAACCTGAACACGAACATCATCATTGATACCTGTAGTTTTGATGTTCACTTGCGGCCTGAATATAGTTGTTACAGCTCTGTTAGCTACATTTCTGCAAATATTACCATCTGTAAATCAAAAATTTAATAACTAGCCATTAACTAAAACAATAAATGTATAAATAATCTCAAAGAAGAAATTTAAATAAAGTTGTTGGTATTTGGTTTATCTTTTGAGTTTTTTAATGTCATTGTGTAGATGGTGCTTACATTGGTTCCGTGCTTACATCGGCTGCTTATTACACTTGAATAAATGTGTGTTGTCATTACATCATATATCTTGATGCGATCTGTTAATATTACTGACAAATTGTGGGTGTTGCTGATGTTGTACCGGTGATTAGTGACCAGTCATTGTTGAACTTCTATTTACAGCAATCGTCATGCCTAGAAATGTTGTTATGTGTGTGTTTCTGCTGTGTGCTAAAACCGAGAAGTGGATTTTTCGCTTTGTACATTAGTGTAGCTTTTTCTGGTCAGAATTATGAATTGAAACTTGGCTGCCACAGTAAGCAACTAAACGTATTTGTTTTCAATTCCAATCTTTTATTGTTTATGCTGTTGCAGTGTTAGGGATAGCTGTATTGTGTATACCGTTTTGATGTGTAAGAGTTACGATGTGGTGCTTTTTGCCTTCATATTTATGCCGCCAGCTTTTAGTGATAATTTGATAAATCTTTGTGTGTGTGTGTGTGTGTGTGCATGTCTGCAACTGGTCACATCCATCGAAACTTAACCAAACAAGAAAGCATTAATTCTCTACTTGAAATTACGAGAAGTGGTGGATTGCTTGACATATATACAACACCGATGACATTTGATCATTATGTTCATTACCAGTTAAAACAAAATCATTTGGGAACAAACAGCTGATTTTGTAGTTTTTGAATAAGTTGTTGAAGTTAAGGATAACCAGTTATTTTTCTGAAATAGTTTAGGAAATAATAATAACACACTAGATTTGTATACTCTCAGTGTCTCTTTTTCATATTCTGTTAAGCTCTGGTGATTTTATATGTAAGACTGCTATATGTTATCATAGTTTAGTGGTTCACTTTGTACAATGTTTCGTGGTAATGTATGTGCTTGGTCCTGTGATGTTAGATTTATCTGTTGTTTAGACCACATGTGCATGCTGTTAGAACTCGTATACTTGAAGCATTATTTCACGTATATATACATATATGTAGCTTTTATACATGGTATCATGTACTGACTGATCTGTAGTGTGTTAGTTGTGAAATAAATCTTTGCTATGCGTGATTTACATGTAATATTTTTATAAAGTGGTTCACTAGCCAGGTAATTCAGTTTTATGTATTATTTCAATTTTATATATGATGCACAAGGACTTATGATAAATGACATGATATCTTATAGTAACAGAGGTTGTGCTCATTTTGTCAGATTGGATTTGCCATCGCTGTGTAAAACTGAAGGTGTGATTTATCTACCATCATATGTCAGATTTAAAATGAATTGAAGAGATCTGCCCAAACTGCTATTTTAAATTGTTTTTCTGTCTACATTTTGTCTGGTTTTGTTTTGTTTTTGAGTTCATATTTACTACACTGACTTCCATTATTTATATGTAAAGTAGCGAATACAACTAGAGACACTTGTGTATTCCAACTATATCATTTCTCTATTCCAGCTAAATCTTGATAAGTTGCATAATATTCTAAACTAATTCCAGTTGGTTTTGTCTTCCAAGTTGCTTGTAATTTGTGCTTTAGTATTTCCTATTCTCTTTGAATTTTGTTTGTTTGTATGAACAATAAACCTTTTCTCAAATACTTCTGTCTTCCTATGGAAATGAGTAATTGCTTGGTTTAACCCAGGTGTGAGACAGATCTGGAACATACAGTCAAAGGATGACTCCCAAGGTGTCCGGAGGTTTCGGGAACGTTGCTCTATCCACTCCGGATGGAGAAATGCGTTCCCCAGGAAGTATTATATAAGTGCATCATGAACTAATAATGTAAATGAGCACAGCAGTAAGTCTGTGACAACATTGATGTTGGCTGAAGACACCAATTATTATTCACATGGCTGACATCAAAATTTGTGGAACATTTTGGAACGAAATAATTGTTGTATGTCCTTTGGTTTGTCAACAAAGTTTGATACAGTTGTGCTAGGATGCTGTATCAACATTGTAGTGGCTTGGTGGTTGTTACAAGTAAGCTATTGAAATAAGTAATCCCCCAAAAGATGGTCATAACGTTGTCACTGAACTTCCATATCAGGATTTTACTTCTTGGCTCACAACAACAGAAATTGCATTCTTGATAATGGGTGCTGCTGTATTATTAAATTAAATATTAAAATGCAGGGTTCGCACCGGTCCTGGAAAGTCCTGGAATTTGAAAATTTAGATTCCAGGCCTGGAATTTTTGTAGAGGTCTTTGAAAGTCCTGGAATTTTGACATATAGACTATATTTCTAATCATAAGCATACAGGAATTCAGTCATTACAATATTTCTGAAATAACGGTCTGTTTTTTGCACATCAAGAGTTCTTGAATTCATTGAAAAGGTCATTGAATTTGACATTGGAAGGTCCTGGAATCTGAGATTTCAAAATGTGTATGAACGCTGAAATGGCATTTACTATAGTTCTTTTGAGAAAACTAATTTTTTTCCCATTTTTACAGCATGTGTTAACGGGCCTCCATGGTCTAACTGGTAACACAACTGGCCGCAGATCTATAGCACCTAGGTTCAAACCCTGGCTAGGCTATGTCAGAAGGGTGTTTCATCTTTCACTGTGCCTCATTACCTTTGGAGGTATCAGCCCATTTAGCCTACTTGTGCATGAAAGTGTCTGCAAAACTGCAATATCTACATCGTGCGTTAACATAATTTGATCAACCATTAAATACAAAGTTCATCCAGTTCTGTTAGAGTACTTGTAAACTAAGACTATAAACAAATTGTTTTATAGAACAAATGCCTCCTATTGATATACCATAAAATGTTATCTGAATGACAATTGCAAAATAACAAATGATGGTGAGAAGGACAAAAGAATACTTCAAATATTAATTAAAGAAGCCACCATCTTTACTTACGAATGTTAGAAATTTTCAACATCGAGGAATAATTTCCACCATTGAGGAGTAATTTCCACCATTGAGGAGTAATTTCCACCCCTGTTTCCACTGTTAAACATGATCTTTGTCCCAAAAAAACTAGGAGTTTTGGTAACTACTGAACTCGGCCTTATTTCAAATTCCCATCTTAGTGAAAGTGTAATCAGTGTGGCTAACATTGCATACACCAGTTTAATGGTATTCTGTCATATTAAGGAGATTTAAACAAAATCTATTTTTATCTGTAACAAATCTAGGTATTTCTAAACCATCAAAGTGCTAGGAAAGTATTAACTTCATAAGTTAGTTTAAATGCACTGACCTATTGTTCTTTCATGTATTCACTTTGTATAAATCAAATGGACTTTGCTTCACTCTGGGTCTCTAGATCAAGAGTGAAGCAAAGTCCATTTGATCTTACTCCATTCATACAAAAACCTCTCCGTGGCAAATCCCCATCAAATATAAATGATCTTGTCGAGATTTAACAACTTGGTAGAAAGATATTTGTTGGAATTTGAAAGTAACACTCGGTTTGCACCAATAACACGTGTGATAGGTGTCTACACTGCTCCTGTTTTTGTTTTAAATGCCATCCTACATTTTTTCTCAAGCAACTATGTAGCTGTCATCAGGTATATATAATTATTGTCATTGATTTTTGTATCTATCCAAATTATCAGCTCATTGTTATTTGATCTGTTTGATCAAAGTATATGTACATGTATTACGTTTTTGCTCTTTATTGGTGATAAAGTTTTTTTTTCTTCTGATGATTACAAACAGGAAAAAGTGTACCATATAAGTATACAACAATAAGTATAAAGTTTCTCTGGGATAGCTCTCTCTCTCTCTCTCTCTCTATATATATATATATATATATATATTGTGTGTGTGTGTAATTGTTGTATAGATGACTAGCCTTTTCATTAGGGAATAGAGTAGACGACCCATTACAAAAAGTAAGCAGCAGCTCACCTTTTGTTGACCTGTAAAAACACTGACGCCATTGCCGCAGTGTTGCTGCATGGATGGAGATATGGATGGGGGATGTTGAGGGGGTGTTAGAAAACAGCTGATCATGAGGTAATGGTAATCATACTAACACAATAGTGGCCCTTCTCCACTGGAAGGGCAGCTCTCTCCTGAAAAATTGACAAAATTTCTGCCCATAAAATAGGCGATGAGGGACTATAAAATAGATGACGACTGCTGCTATTGAAAGGCTGGATGGATGTATATCTTTTATTTAAGCAACTTTACTATTAATTGATAAAAAACAATACATTTATCACAGGAACAAATTAACAGAAAACTAAAAAGTTATATATTTGATACATTTATTTAGAATATTAGTAGCCCCAGATAAGAGAAGACAACAGAACAGAAGATAAAACAACACTCATAATAATACTATTTGAACTGGACTGAAGCCTATAGATAAAATTTGTAATATGTTTCCTTTGTAATTAACCAAAGGCAGGTATGCCATAATGAACAAACGTTTCACTTGCGATACAATGTTTATCCAGTTTCATTAGTTGCCTAATGCTATTATTATAGCCTACACATAGTTTTTTCATAAGGGTTTCAGAAGAATCAGACCAGAATTGTGTACAGTATAGGTTAGTACAGTATGATTTAAATAATAACACCTTGACATCATCAGAACAAAAACTATATTTTCTAATCAACATATTTACATTGGCATAGAATTTACAAAGTTGTCTTTTCATATCAGATTTACATGAGTAGGTTTCTATTTTTACACCTAAATATCTACAATTATTAAAATTGTCTAACTGATTATTACACAAGTACAATGGCGGAGATTTAAGATCTTTAAGTTTCTTTGATTTTAATAACATGGTCAAACTTGTCTTACTATTATATATGATATCATGATTGGACCCATTTTTTTCAGAAATGTTAAGTAATTTTTACATTCCACAGGGCGACATACTCAATATACACAAATCATCAACATATGTAATATGGTTAATAAGTCTTCCACCTAAACGACAACCAATGTTACTTTTTGATAAAGTCATTCAAACCATCAATGTATATATTAAAGAGAAGTTGTGACAGTATACCACCTTGCTTGACAACATTAGTAGATCTAACAGTAAAAGTAGTGGAGGCCGCATTTCCCCATTTCACTGACATATTAATCATATTTTGATATTCAATGTTGCTACCAAAAATCAATAATACGGATTAAATATATGTTTATTAGAGTCTAAATAACGTAAAATGATTCACACGGTCAAAAGTCTTAGACTTTAGAGGCATCTAAAAAAAGTCACAAATACTGGGGTATCTAACTAGACATACGTAATGTTGTGTTTGTGTCCACACCATTTGAGTTTTTAATTTACTTGTAAATTAAAGTATCCCATGTTTCAGCCAATGAAACCGCGAAAACAAACTCTATCTAGGTCAACCATGTTTTGACGGCATATTCGTTCGCCCAATATTCATCATAACAAAAATTGTGTTACCTTGGCCTGGAGCCGTGTGTCAGTTTTGACACTACTGATTAAATATAGAAAGATAGCAGACAATAGGTTTAAAAGTATCAGAAATGAACAGCAAGTGGAACTCGTCTACACAACAATTATTATAACATTAAGAAAAGGTTATTTTTTGGTGTTGATGACTAGTTTTAATTAAGTGTAACATAATATCGCTCACGCGGCCGAGATTCTGTGTCGTACGTTGTGACCGGCTGTTACTTACTTGCATCACTGTATGTGATTAGGCTTAATGATTAGTTACATACATTAATAAGGGTCTAATGGAGATGTTTACTTACAGTTAATAATTATAGTAATGATTTTATTTTGTTAAATTAATAACTGAATGACGACAATAAGTCTTGCTGTCACACACTACATAATAATACAAGATATATCATAGTCATATAGTGATACATATGTCATATACTCAAAATCATATACTGATACAGTCTAGATATACTGAGTGATACTCAACTTTTTCTTATAACCAATAGATCTATCTTTCTGTAATCACTTAATAACCCAAAGCAAGGGCACAATACGTAATGACCCCCCCACCCCAATGATACACAGACCTATATACCATTTAGATTTTAGACTCTGCTAACTCAGGTTTAGATTCAGTAGATCTACTGCTAACTTTATGGTAAACCTTTTACATGGTTCGGGGGGGGGGGGGGGGATAAAGTAACTCGGCGATTTTGTTCCCGAATAGTTCATGAACAAGTACGTCTTTATCTGATAATTTTCTGATCTCCGTGCAAAAAGTTGTATTAGCGCGAATTAGGCGAGTTTGATGCCGTTCATTCATATTCCCATAGTAACCAAACGCCTTAGAAAACTATACAAACGCGAACATTAGAGTTATATCTTACCTCAGGAAAAGTATCATACTTTAAAACACCCACGCCGATACCTCACCAACCCTTGCTAAAAAGCACTGTTCCCGATTTTTGACCAATTTTCAGCAGAAAATGGGTCGTGATAAACATCAAATATTTATCAGCCGATAATTTCCTGATTTGAAATAATGCCAAAATCTACTGCTGTAACCATTTCAGATATAATTTTTATAAATATTTACTGAATATAAGAACCATGCTTGAAGGATTGGAGAGATTTTGGTGAGCTGGCGATATGACAAGTGTCAAGTGACCACCATACTTGATACTGATTTTCAATTTATTTTGTACAATTATATATATATATATATATATAGATTATAGCCATGTTAGTATTTTTCAATAAACATGTGTCAAAAAGTGTTATTGTAATTCAGAATTCTGAAAAAAATTGTATTTAACATAATTATTGACTAGTTCTAATTATCTAATTAATTGTGTGTTTATTTCACTTAACCTATCTTTTGTAAAAACAAAATGGTTATATATAGTGTGATTGATTTTCTGAGTGAAAGTGTTCTGGATGATAATATTTTTAATGAAAATTTAAAACAAAATAGTTTTCTGAGGCTGTCCAGAACCTCATTATTAACCATTACTCTCTTGTGGCTTAGATTTTGAATTATCTGCATCTGTATTTTACAGTTTTGCAAATTATGTTGGACTCTTCGATAATTTAAAGGTCACTGGAAAAGGTTTCCCAAATTACTGATAATTAGTCAAAATGTTAGTGTTATAGTTCTACATTAAAATCAATTTCATTCAGAGATATATTATCTTTTTTTCCTAGAAATAAAGTTACAGTGGTTTTAAAACTTGCTCGAGAAACTACAGAATTTAACATCACCTTTGCCAAACAAAGACCCCAAACACTATATGTGGCCTTATATAACTTATGTTGAGTGTTCCATATTATCTTTATTAAACATATAAAATGGTGTATTCTGTCTCATACAATTGTGCAAAGAAATATAATATATATCAAATACCAATGATTATATCCGACATGTAAGTGTCATCAAAGCCTGGCCTCAAACAATAACATCCCCAAAAATTACAAAATAAATGGCTAAAAAGACACACTAAGGGTGGTACATCCCTGTATTGACTAGCATAGACCACATAAGGGAGAGTCAAGTTATGTGATAGGAAGAGGGAAATACTTGCATTCAGGCCCACTGTTTTGACTTATCAATTAAACTTATACCAACACAAACAAATACACATCAATCCAACTCAAAAGATGACATCACACAATAACCTCCAGCCAGTATAGTACACACTAGCAATGGCTCATGAAAGTTAGGAAATTAAGGATTTTGGGATCATTTTAATGGAAATATGATAGCTGGTGGTTAGAATTGTTTTGATAGGGAAATAAAATAATTGTTTGTTATGTTATATTTACTTCGAAATGTGAAATTTCTTTTCCCGTCACCAACTTATTATGTATAGTTAATATATATTCTAACAGAACAGTTTATTCAAACAATGGGACTAACCCAGAGCATGTAATACTATTAGGGAAACATCACATATAGTACTCTTATACCATAATATATCATTACATAACATACACCATCACACATTATCGCCTAACATCGTATATATCATCACCTGTCAGTACAGATATACCATCATGTCTCACTACACACACACATCATCAAATAACCATGTTAACATCATTACACGTCGCCACAGCTTATAAATCATGTTCATTACTTTTAAGGAATATAACATTCTCAAAAGTGTCAACTGTTAGATGGCGTATATCTGGATGAAAGATCCTCCCATCTATGTTGAAAGTCTTTCCACTTTTACTTCATTGTTAAGTATGTATAATTCAGTTATCAGTTTGCTTCCAAGAACAAATCATGTTGGCAAAATATTCAGTTAATACTTTTAAAATAGTTATAATAAATAATTTAAAAAATATACTTTTACGTAGTTGAGAACTTATTTAAAAATCAACTACTTTGTCCAAGTATTTAAATATGAATATAAATGCGTTTCATTTTGAAAAGCTGAAATACAAATACTTGAAAAAAGTATTTACCCAGTAAATACTTACACATACAAATTTATTTGACCCCATATCTGTTACTAATTCTCATGTAAGGATTTACAAACAATATCAACCACTAGTTGTTATTGTACTTATTTTTAGTTTGTTAGTACTGGGATTCTCCAGCTTGCTGACACGCAACAGATGTGAAGTTGATTTAGAGTTTATAATTCTGAGCCTACTGAACTAGGTGCGTATTGATATAGTTTAGTATATTGTTTTATGATTTTAATTCGCATAAATATCACCGTGATATGATTGTAATTGGACAGTTTTAGAATGGGTCTTGATGCCAATTGCGGAATCGGTATCATTGAATTAATTTGATCTTAAACCAATTTAATGTATAACATTTCAGTTTTAATTCACTTTCAGAATATTACTTCATCATGCCATTGTTACTCCTGGCATGCTTTGCATTATTAGCTCCCGCCATTCTGTGCCTAGTGGCTGCATTTCTGTGGTTTATCCGACCAGATCTTGTTGTTAAATGGGGAATTTGGTAAGCCAGATGAGTTCAAATGTTTAATTTAAGTATCTGAAAACAATATTGAAAGATGCAAGCATGACACTGTTCATTACTTTGTAATAATAAAAGTCAGCATGTAATAGCAAACATATTGTAGTATATTCATATGTGGAATTGAGGTTTAAAAAAAATATTATAAGAGTAATTATTAAAGCAATATTATTAGTAGCTAAATTGTTATTATTCTCTGCTTGGTTTATATTTATGGCATTAAAACAAGTTTGCAATTTGACTATCCAGGTATGGCTTTCATTCAACTGGAATGAAGAATCATCGTATCCGTGGGAAAAAGTATGAGTACGTCTACGGGGAAAGAGGAACTGCAGATCCAAACAATACTAGCCTGCTATTTATACATGGATTTTCTGCCAGTAAAGAAATGTGGGGACCTATTGTTAAGGTGGGTTGTTTTTGTCTGAAAATAATTGTGAGTCATCTAATGCACCTATTTGTCATCATTTGTACAGCATATGAAATAAGCACACAGTATATACGAGTCAGCCGAGCTGGTATACTTTAACATTTGTTACTGTTTTTCGGGAGAGAACATAAAAATATATAACATGCTTAATTAGTGTATTTGTACCAATTAAGCCTTTCAATGAATATTGCACTGTTGTAATACAGTTGAGAGTACACTATTCTGCATTCTGTGGGCTGTTTCATCTGATAATCTCATTTCCTTATAGAATAGTTCATTTGTTATCTATGTCAGGTATGACAAGTGTTGAGACCGAATAAAGGATTCACTCACTCATTACCATCAAAGGATATGATAATAATGTAAATATAATAAAGCGCTCTTACTAGAAGGAGCCATTCAAAGGTGCTGTACATATAATATGTAATATAAATAATACCCTAAATAATATGTCTGTAAAACCCCTATAACTATTTAAGTTTAGATTTAAATGATAACTATTATTTATCTGTGAAAGCAACCTTGAACAGGTATGTTTTTAGAACGGATTTAAAATTTCCACAACCTATTCCACAAAGTGGGGGCTGCAACACTAAATGTACAATCACCATATGACTTGAGCCAAGACACAGTCACCTGCAATAGTATCTGACTGGATGACCTGAGTTTTCAGGATAACTTTCTAATGGACAGCAGTTCACACAGGTATTCTGGCGCCATATCTTTGGTAGATTTATAAGTTATTAGTAAAATATTGAAACAGGTACCAATGTAGTTTTTGAAGAATTGGGATGATATGATCATATTACTGAGTATTTATCACTCCACTATTCTGAATTCATTGGAGGCCATTGATGTTATAATCAGATATGTCATTATAACAGGGAGTTACAATAGTCTATACAAGATGTAACTAAAGGCATGGTCTGTGCCATCATTGTCTGTTCAGCTAAGTCTCCAGGCTAACTGTTGTTACAATATTATTAGCTAACCCAGCACCTTATTATTACATAGTTATACATCTTTTGTAGAATTAAACTTTCCCATCCCAATATTTATTATTGTCAGCTCTAGAAGTTGGCAAGAACAGTTAATTTTTTATAAACACAACTAATCTGGTATCTTGGATAATATTTCAATACAAAATTAGTTTAAGTTTCTATCAAAAGTAAACAATACGTTTATAAATATCACGGCTTTTATTGTTATTCCATGAAACTACATTATTCATGTGCTTTAATTTTTTGACAGAGATTGCCAAATTATTTGCATATTATAGCCATAGATTTACCAGGGCATGGTGATAGTGAAACTCCCGGTAAAGATGATCAGGTGTCAACAGAGGAATATGTTGACAATATTCATGAGGTAACTCTGTTAATCTTACAAATCAGAATGCTTCTGTGTGTGTGTGTGGGTATGTATGTAGAGCTTCCATTTTGCATCAATACATTTTACATCGATTGAAGTAGATAGTGGAAATAACAACACGGATGATGTTTATGCTTTGTCAGATACCTGGCCATTCATTGACGATTTATCATTTCAGTTTGTTGAGTTGATTGGCTTCACAAAGAAGCCATTTCATATGATAGGCACCTCACTTGGTGGTATCATAGCTGCTATTTATGCCATACATCATGTTAAGAACATTGAGAGACTTACCCTGATATGTCCTGGCAGTTAGTAATCCTGTTATTGCTCTTTTAAATATCATTATCATTTGTTCAGATACTTCCATGTCATTTGTCAAACCAAATGCCATTGTTTAACATTGTAAAATATTATATAGTATGTATTTTATATAACAATAGTACTACTGCTAATGATAACAACAATAACAATGATAATAACAACAACAACAAGTCTAACGTGTTAGATTATACATAGACTTTCAGCGATATATATCTGTGTTATAGTTTAATATTGGTTTCATCTTTGGATACACAGAACATTGCTTTAACCTGGATTTTAATAAAGTAAACACTCCTTGTTGTCTTTACTTGTTGCAAATTGCAAGGTGTTATTTGTTCCATAATCTATTTTAGCACGGACTCCAGAAACATGTGACTTTATGAAAGGAATGCTGGAAGGTAAAGGTAGCCTTGTGCCAACTACAGTTGAAGAAATGAAGTATATGCTTGATTCTTGCTACTTCAATAAAGATGCAATTCCAATGTATAAACAAGTAAGATTTTTAAGGTGATTTCCTTTATATTTGATGCATTACATTAATTTGTGTGTTTATTAGTCAATTTATAAATTGTTGTACATTTATGTGCCAGGTTTAGTTATGGTTGCTTAATAGCAGGTATGTTAACTAGAATCACTGCATTCTGATGGTGCAGTGGTTAGAACACTGCTATAAAATCACAGGTTGTGGGTTCAAATACAGTTCAGTCCATAGACAGTCATCCCTCAGCCATGACCCAAGTGTGACCACTGTTTAGATTAAACAGCTCAACTCAACTTAAACAAAAATAATGAATATCTTAATATGAATTAATATGAATTGTGTAACTTAAATTTCTAGATTTTGAAAGGTTCACTGATTTTGAGAGAAGCTAAGAATCCATTCTTCAGAAGGTGTAAGTGAGATTTATATAGAATTGGAATGTGTGTCTTTATGAGTAATAACCCATAATAAAAGCAACATTCAGATATTTATGTGTATGCATGCATGCAGGTCCATGCACTGTGACATTCATACATATACAGACATACAAAACTTACATGTCAGCACCTTTACAAAAATGCCTTGACACAAAACCTGTTAACGCTTATGTCATGTATGTTACAGTGCTACACTCAATCGTGGAAGACATGAAGGATGATAGCAAGTTCAATAAATTTGAAGTAGAATCACGTCAGATAACTTGTCCTGTCCAGTTAATATGGGGCAAAGAAGACCAGGTATGTAATCTGATAAGAAAATGGAAATATCTCTGTGTGTAATACTAATCTTCAGAGACATCCTCAGCTGGTCATCAAACAGGGAGTCTTTTGGGTGTATAGCTACAAGTGACATATTATGCTATTATGTTATTAACACCATGTTAACACATTGAAAAACCCAGGAATTCCAATGGTGTAGTAGTTATAGTGCTGTCTTGCAAACATCTAGTTGGTGAGTTTGAATCCAGCTGATATCTGTTTTTGTGGGATTTATTTCAGCAGGCACATGGCTCTCACTCATATGCCCTAGGTGTGACCATCACTGAGGCTAAATCGCTCAATCCAACCATTTCCCAACATTAAAAAATCAACAAGTTTATAAAACCACATTTATCTATTACAATACAAATGGATCTCAATAATGATGATAAGCTGTTTCTGTTCAATTTATGATAGTTAATCATTGGTCCCATATTGAAAACCAATTATAATTCAATTAGTTGTGAATAACCATTTTCTTTATCACTATGTGTGTGGGATTGGTAGATGTCTTTTGGCCGTACGTGCCAGGTGTTACCACTGCCAAGGCTAAACATCTTTGATGATAACATTAAGTTAGTATATGGGCCATAATTATAATGATTGATTTATCAAGTTTATTTACTTCAGATCACAAAAAGACACATCCGAATTCAAAATTAGCTTTTTATTGTAAGCAGATATATAAAAATAGTTAAATTAAAAACATTTCTCACACTATATCAGGGTTTCCACACATCCTGGAAAACCTGGAAAATTAAAAAAAATTCATTTTCCAGGTCATGGAAATGTCCTTGAATAAAAATTGCCTGTGAAAATAAATCAACTTACCGGTAGAACAAAAAAAACTTGAATAAATATTATACCTGTAGAAGAAAACTTCGATAATAGAAGAAAAAGAGTTCAGGTACATAGTCTTGATAGCCCATGTTAATTAAAATTTAAATAAAAGTCAGAAACAGATAGAAGGGATGTGGAGGAGGCTGTATCATAATTGATCATAAATTGAATAAATATGATAGGTTTTTTGCACATATATTGGTTTATTATCTTTAAATATTGTACGCTTTGTCTTGGAAAATGGTAATTTTGTCCTGGAAAATAATATTGGCTGGACCTCCATGGATTCTATAGGAAATAAGGGTAGTTTCATTATATTGGGAGTGTTTGGATATTAGATGCTTAACACCTACAGCTAGATAAAGTCCAACTGTTTATTGTAATAGCATTCATGTAACGTAGCTGACCATAGCCATTTGTTAGCAATAATGATGGACTATAGAATATAAGATAAAAGAGAGATCATTGACTGTCAACTGTAATATACATCTAAGATCATTATATCAGTACTGTGAGGTGAATAAGAACAACCTGTTTTCCCTTTACTATAGTGACACATATTTAGGTGTATTGTAGGCAAAGTTTAGAAAATGCACACCAAGATCCTTGATTGTAGTCTTAAGTAAATCTTAGAGTATCCTAGGAGTGTTCCGATGGTGCAGTGGTTAGAATGTTGTGCTCCAAACCTCCAGGACTTTGGTTTGAATCTAGCACATTGTTGTCAATGCACACATTATATGATTCCTTGGTACCTGGTCCACATACTTCCAATACACACACGACCAGACTTGCAAATACACAAACAGCGTTTCATTGAGCTGACTATTATTAGCTATGATTGTTCGGGGCCAATGGGAAGACAGCTTCAGCTACATTGGTCCCCCAATTTCTCTATATGTAATATACTTGTAAAATTGCATTATGTATTCGTTATTTGATATTGAAATTGGAAATAAATACTACTACTACTACATACCTGTATGTGTGTGGAATTGGTAGATGCCTCTTAGTCATACGTCCCAGGTGTTACCAGTGCTGAGGCAAAACATCTCAACTCTGGACAATTATGAAAAATCATATTCAGTGATATTCTGTAGATCAGTATTCATTTTTTCCAGCTTGGCTATCATCTGAGAATGTTATACCACATACAGTAGTTCAATGTGATAGAAGTTTAATGTGCTTTATCTATGTCATGTCCATTTGTCTATATGGCCTAATGGGTAAGAGCGTAGGACTTTCTTACTTATGGTCATGTTGTGCAGGAGATTGGAGGTTCGAATCCTGGACGTAGCATTATACTAGGAGTTTTTCGCCCAACCAGACAACTCCACCGAATATGCCATATATTGTAAATTCTAAATTTATTTAGAATTAGTCCCCATGGTGATGTAGTAAATTGTAGACCATATGTGTCTCCCTCATTTCAGGTAGCCAGGCCACGTAAAATAACTGCGATTTCGGCCATTATTATTTGTATGTCATGCGATCATTCATACATAAAGAGTTGGATTTGGTGGACTATATATCATTGTTATGTATTGTTTAAGTAAAGATTAAACAGAATTATAACAAGACATATTCTGAAGATCATCATGTGATTATGTATTATAATACATCTAGTTGTTCAGTTGTTGGTTAATGTATGCCACATGAACTTCGATTTTATTTCCAGGTGATACACACATCGGGTGTGGAATACCTACAGAAGCTACTGCCTAACATCCAGAAAATAGACATCATTGATAAATGTGGCCATTCCGTTGGGATTGAACGTGCTGGCAAAACGGTCAAGTTGATTCTTATGTTCAGAGATGAACTGGCTAACAAGAAAGAGAATTGATGTGGCTGGTTTTTAGCTTACACACAATTTTGACATTGCTATCTAATTTTAATTGAATATATCTCTAATATGTCTGTTCAGCATAAGTGACATGAAAATACACCTGTTTTTATCTGTTAAATGATATAATTATTTTAATGAACTGTTATTGTGTACATACATTGTTGTGCTGTATTTTTAACTCGTTGTTGTACATTTATGCCAATAGAAGTGCATCAGATTATCAAATTTATGGCTTTGCTTGCACATATGCCAACTTGTAGAAACTGGAAGTAAGGACTACGTATAACAGCTTCACCTCTTTCAGATAGAAATAGTTAGTTTTTATAGCAAAGAGGGTTATATAACATTTAGTAAATATGAAAAATGCTATCTAGATGGTGTGATAAATGTTTTTTGTGAAGTTCATTCGTCCAAGACTTGCAAATGATGTAAGGAACAAGGTATTCAGTTTGTGACTATGAGAAGAACTTGCTGTTTATGAACCTTTTTATGTTGCTTCCTCAAAACACTTCTGTATGATAGCAATTGAAGCACTGCACTCAATAACTCCGGGTTAAGGTTCAGATAAAATCGTCTTTATGTAGTGGATTGTTTTAGTAGGGTGTTTCCCCTCACCTGTATGGTAATATTTTATATGCATTCACGTTATTTAATTTGTTAATGTAAACATATTAATATACATTCACAAATCACATATGAGTATGTGGTTCCTTTTGGCAAAATCACTGTTTTGCACAATTTTATTTACTTTGATTATGTTCTCACTTACAGCTTAATGTAAATTTTATATATATATATATATATATATATATATATATACAAACACTGTGTGTGTGTGTGTGATCTGGTCATAATGTTTAAAGCACATTTAATTAGACACTGATGTTTCACTTCTCTCTGATTATCAGCTGATTTATACATTGTCTTATTTAGATTGATTTAGAAATGTCTCTTGGGTCCTTATCTAACTATAGCTAGATGAAACTAAAGCTAATATATATATATATATATATATATATATATATGATCTAGTTAAAATGTTTGATTTACATGTAAGTGAATCTGATATTTATTGCATAAATTTATGTCCTGTGTTATATCAGTTGATGGGATGTTGAATGTATGTTCCTTTGGTATTTCCAATGTTTGTTTAATGATTTTGAAACAAACCACTCTGAAGCAGTTCAAAGCAGTTTATGTCATTTGGTAATCCTGTTTTGTCATCAACAGTTGTAGAATTAAAGTAAAATGTTAATTCTTTTTCAAAATTCTTTTTGAAAACGACACAACCAGTTTGGAATTGTTAAAGCTGTGAAAACCCACCAAAATGTGTCCCTTACCAATGTGGGGGCGACTTTATTGACCTGATATCACTAGCAGCCTCATCTGTATCAATCTTATCTTCTACGCCAGAGGGTCACTTGCAGTACATTTGCAAACAATAACATACTGTAGGCGCCTACTCATGATAGATAATATTGTTTGTTGTTACCCTCATAAGATAAATATTTGTAATATGACTGTGTTCATTGTTATCACCTGAGAGCGTACTTTGGCAGTCCTCGAAACATCATGCACAATAAATGTTATCTCTTTTTTATACATGTTTATTATTATACAATATTACAATGGTTGGGGTCATCTTTATCTGTGCTGTACACGTGTGAGAGAATTAAAGATGGTGAATGTGATCAATTAATATGTTTGTATAGTGCTATCCGTACAATATATTTTTAATATCCTATGTGAGAGTGTGTGTGAGTGTGTGTGTGTGTGACAAATCACCAACTGCAAATTGTAAGCTTGGCTTCAGTGTTTTTAATTTATTTATCTTTATTCATATATAGTTGGTCCAATAAAGATACTACTAATCAGCGCTCTTTCATTCCTTTGTTATGTTTTGAATTTAGTTTAATAAAAGTTTATGTTGAGTGCGTCTTATCCTTGATACAAACGAGTGTTGTTGACATAGTTACCTGTCCCAAACAAAGTATGGCTTGTTATCAGTCTAACTCGAACTAAACAATATCCTGATGACAACTGTGTATTATTATATATACAAATAGCTCTAACATCAAGTACGTGTGTTGTTGTTATATTTAAAGCCAGACTGTCAACGATGTAGCTTATACACAATGGTATGTCTGAGCCTGATGTGTTGAAAATATTCTTTAACACCATCTCGGGTTTTGGAATTAATATACACAGAGACTACTAACAATAAGAAGTGGGGATAATATTACATTTAAACTTGTGTTTCGACTCCAGGTGTTTTGTTAATGGTGCCTTGAGATATTGTTTATGTCAACAGATACGCAAGATGGCCTGGCTTAAAGCAGTCTCGTCTCTTGTCTCCTATTCTCCATCTCTGAATATCTCTCTCATTACTACCACGCTGACCGTCGCAATATCTCTAATGCTGTATTGGTGGCATAAATATCCGGCAATAGTACTGAAAAATATGACGAGGTACTAGATTTGGGTAGGGTCGGGTATGGTTAATTAGACCACCCCCTGCTTCATCTAACTAAAACGGTGAATCGTTCTTATTTTAATTGAATTTCATGACTTCTTTAAGACAACCTTTAGTCGTGTTGTGGACAACAGATTAATACGATTAACGACCATTCCAGGTTCGGACTTTATCTCGTTGGAATGAAGCAGAAGTTCGTTGATGTGAAAGGTTTAAAGTTACGATACATAGAGAAAGGAACTAAAAGGAAAGGTGTACCTTCATTGTTTATGCTGCACGGATTCTCAACGGACAACAATATGTATCTTCCACTTGTTTTGGTAAACATATATATATATATATATATATATATATATATGAAGGTTTGTTTATAGTTAAAGAAGAAAGGGGGATGAAGTCGGATTGTGAAGAATATTCAGGTCCAGACCATAATGCATTATTTATTTTGTGTGAAAGTCTTTCTCACTCTCTTTACGTGTGTGAGTGTCTCTCTCTTTCTCTGCGTCTCTCTCTCTCTCTCTGTGTGTGTGTGTGTGTCCTGGGGGTGTTTGTATGATTATTTTCAGATATACTCTATGAAATTATTTCCGTTTTATTTGACAAGTTTTTGCCGAGGAGACATCATGTAGTACTGATAGATTTACCTGGACATGGAGAGTCAGACACACCTACAGACGACCAAGATGTCACACTTTGGGGGATAGCTTCAATCATCAGACAGGTATATATGATGGTAGCCGTAAAAATATCATATTTACTATAGCACATTCGAGATAGAGAACAATTGCTGAATTGGGACGTTATGATGATCTTCTGACACTAGTTATCTGATATTCATATATATAAACACTATCAGCAAATATATTTATGCCGCTCTTAGACTGCAGATTATAGTTTTTCTAATGGACACTGATCGTATATAAAACAAACATGACTGGTTTTTGAGCTGTTGAGGCACGTCTTTTAACTGTTGAGGCAGGTCTTTTTAGCTGTTGAGGCACATCTTTACAGTACAGCTTCTGGTTTGGTAGTAGTATTCATTATCAGTCTTAATCAGTTATATTTTAATTGGTATTCACGGAATCTGGAATTCAGACCTCGATCTAAGACTTCTATCCAGAATCTATCCAAAATTCCAAATTTAAACCTTATACCGTTATTTATGCCAGGATACGCTTTGTAGTGGATCTTCTGGCAAAAGTAACTTGCTGAAATCAACTTATATTGACGAACTCTGGATAATACACACACACACACACACACACACACACACACACACACACACACACACACACACACACTATATATATATATATATATATATAATGTATATATATATATATATATATATATAATGTATATTTAATAAAGCAACCTTACTAGCAGGAGCCATTCAAATGCACTGTACAAATAATATGTAATATAATAACACCACAAATAATATGTCTGTAAAGAACCCTGGAATGATTTAAAAGATAATAATTATTTATCTGTGAAAGCGACCTTAAATAAGTGTGTTTTTAGAAGAGACTTAAAATTTCCAAGAGACGACCCATTTGTAATATTTGCTGGTAACTTATTCCACAAAGTGGGGGCTGCAACACTAAACGCACAATCACCATATGACTTGAGCCGAGACACTGGCACCTGCAATAGTATCTGACTGGATGACCTGAGTTTTCGGGATGACTTTCTAATGGAAACGTTCAAGTATTCTGCGCCATATCATTAATAGATTTATAAGTTATTAACAGAATCTTAAATGGATACCTGTCTAACAGGTAGCCAGTAGTTTTAAGAATTGGATATGATCATATTCAGATTTGTTAAAAGGAGCTGCACTAATCTGATTCGCTGAAGGCGATTAATGTTATAACAGATATGCCATATAAGGAGTTACAATAGCTATACGAGATGTAACAAAGTCATGAACTACAGTTACAAGTGTTTTGTTCAAAATGCTTTAAACAGTGAAGTTCTTAAGATGGTAGTAGGCAGTTCGGCATACTGGTGTGGCATGTTAATACATTGGTCAAAAATAACCCTAGATTTTTTACACCCATTAGGGTAATCGAAGTGCATCCATCTGTAAGCTGGTGTCTTTATGATTTAACACAATGTGGTGATACCAAATAGATAATGTTGGTTTTATTTCATTATAGTTTTAGAAGATTTTTATCATCCATAGCCAATATCAGCAAAACAATGTTTTAAATTTTAAGGAAGAGGAGAACCTTAAACTTCATTGTCAGGATCCAGTGATATATTCAGTTAGTGAGATAGTAGAAGTGACATATCAATTCAGTTATATACAATCTTCAAAAGATATCAACATTTTCCCATTGGTATGAGATATATTAGTTTCTGGTATTACTTTTTTTTTTTTTTTTTTTTTTTTTTTCAGATGTGTTATACATGTATTATAATTTTATTGGTTTTATTATCATGTTTTCAGAAGTTTTGAGTCATCCATAGACGAATATCAGCAAAACAATGTTTTAAATTCTTCAAGGAAGAGGAGAACCTTAACTCATTGTCAAGATCCAGTGAAATGGTCAGTTAGGAGATATGTAGAATAACATAAGTCACATTAGTTATATAGAGAGCTAAAGATAGTCACATTATTATTGCTATTAATTTATATTTTTTGAAAGTATACTCTTTTCAAAAAGATAAATAAATGATACCGTATTCAATTACAATTCTGTATTATTATTATTATTATTATTATGGTTATTATTATTAATACTACAACTCTTGTTACTACTATCGTTTTATTTTTGATTAATAGGTTACTATAAGTACGGGAATAGAATAACACTCAAGTTATGTTATAGCGAAGTGATTAGCACGTACGCACCACGCACGTACAACACACACACTCACTAACTAGCTGTACCACTGATCGATAATGTGTTCTTGTTTTCTTTGTTTACAGTTTGCCATAGAAACGGGACTAACCGAACAACCGTTTCATATCTTAGGAACGTCGTTAGGTGGCGCTATCAGTGCAGTCTATTCAGCGATGTATCCAGAAGACGTAGCTAAGGCAACCCTAGTTTGTCCAGCAAGTAAGACATTTATTACCTCTAACTTTTATATAACTAAATATACACTGATTGAGAGTCAAATGTATGGACTATAAACATAATGGACTTAAAAGGACTTAAACCTGTTCTAGTGACTTTCCTGTGTAAATTCAGGTTGGAATTAGGCATTTTTGGCTGTAATTCGATTTGAACATTGATGAGTCGCTTCGAACATTAACTGCCTTTGCCAAACGTAACGTAGCTTGCATTTTACATAATTACTTCTTTCCGTCAATGTTTTCTTCTGAAGTTTTCTGTTTGTTCTCGCACTACATTGATTATATATATATATATATATATATATATATATATATATATACACACACACAGCGCGCACACACACACAAATCTACCTATCCATAACAGCGTGTTGTGGTCTGTTTACGCCAAAGTGTTTGTCAGCGGTACTTGGTGACGTCATATGCGAAATATGTTCATTATTTATAATTTGTCTCTAACCGGAAGTACTCGGCAGAATTCAACTGTAAAAACTTTAGTTGAATGAGGAAAAAACAGGTCTATTTCAATGCCTTGCAAACTGAAATCTATATATTCCATGTATCCAAAAATATTGAAATACAGAATAGGTAATGCACAAATTTTATTTTGTTCTATTCACTAAAATTGATTCTATATAAATAATTTCAGTGATGACACCGAAAGAGACAGACTTTCAGCGTGAAGTGAAAAAAGGCAATTGTTTATTGTTAGGAAACAGTCTGGATGATGTGGCGACCATTGTTGACAAATGTCTGTATAATAAAACTATATTACACAAAAATAAACAGGTGAGTTATGTCTGATGCAAGTTGATCTCCTTCTCAGGTACTCTCGTTCATTGATCGCACTAGAGTGTACGAAAAGGGGAATGGCTACCCCGCTCTATCTCACTGCCTCTCTGTTTCTCTCTCTCTCTCTCTCTCTCTCTCTCTCTCTCTCTCTCTCTCTCTCTCTCTAAAATTTTTATATATATATATATATATATATATATATATATATACATCCTGTCTCTATATCGCTTACATTTCCACCCACAAAGGTTTTGAATATTATTAGTATATTGCATAATCAGACGAATGTTTTTTTTATATAAATATTATTGTTTGTAATTTATTTGAAATCCAAATTTTTATATTAGACTAATCCTAATTCTGTTTCGAACTATCCAGATCTTGTTGGCGATAGCGCAGCAACGAGCTCCGCATAAAGATTTCTACGAACGACGTATGTCCGGTTTCCTTTATATTTGTATTTCACATCCGGATCATTATGATCCACGCAATTTTACGTACGCATTAGTTTAACGGGGGGGGGGGGGGAAAATACACACGATGTCACTGATCCCGATTTCTTTTTAGTATTTAATGTCATAACTGAAATGATAGAAGAAAGACAGGAGATGTTTGAGGAGATGCTCCGATCTGTTCAGGCACCGACTCAACTTATCTGGGGCAAGCACGACCAGGTAAGTGGAACACTCTCTTTCTCGTCTCATCTCACATCAATGGTGCCTCCGTGGTCTAACTGGTAGCGCATTAGATCACAGATCACTACCACCTGAGTTCTAATCTCGACTTAGGCATATCTGAAGGTTGTTTCATCTTTGACTTCGCTTCATTACCCTTGGGAGTCGCTCGGCCTATTTAACCTACCATGTGCACAAAAATGACCGTAAAACATCAATCATCATCAATCATCATCATCATCATCACATACTTTTACATTTTTTATCATTCTGTTAATAACTTCCAGTATACTTTATCGGGTTAAATACATTTTATTTTATCTGATCTCATGCAGTATGTGTACGTTTTGTATTTCTGGTAGTGAGATAAGAATAGGGTCACGTTCTAATGTCGACGTAATACGGTTTCACTTTATCAGCTGATCCACGTATCCGGAATAGGAGTGTTGAAAGCAACATCTGCCAAGAATCGTTCAGGTTGACGTGCTGGAGGAGTGTGGCCACATCGTTAGCTTCGATAGACCTTGGTACATGGCGAAGATTGTCAGAGAGTTTATGGCTTATAGAGATGGATTAACTGAATAACAAATAAAGTGATTACAGTATCATCAACATCCGGTGAATATGTCAGACTACGTGATTCATTTACACGACTCCATCCGCTTTATTTATGAAAACCTTGAATGTTATTTAAGTTGTTTAGTAATCGTGACTTAATTCATGTTTAAGCATCCTAATCTTTGTTGCTTTAGAACTCGGTTACCATAAACTAAACACATGTTACTTTAAAACTGGATATTAATTGATGACGCTTACTATATATATATATATATATATATATATATATATATGTGTGTGCATAATCTTTGGCGTGGTAATACCCGTATTTATCACGAGATAAACGTTAATATAATTACCAAGAAAAATATATATAATTACTCCGTTTTATGGCTTAATACAATTATTCGACAGGTGGCGCTATCATATGCACCACTTCCGAGTACCTGAAGCATGGCTAGTTTGTTTCTTTCAAATAGCGCAAATATTAGTACCCGTGAATCTGCTTTGATTCAAATAATTTAATAAAACGTTGATAGTTGGAATTTAAGCAATAATCACCATACCAACTTTTAAATAAACCGAAATAAATATGACTAAGCCGACAAAATATTATTGTACAGTGATTAAATAGATGCACAACTACATGTTGATACACATTTTAAAATTATATGCATGCACCATGGACGTGAAAATTTTAATAAAGTCATTCTACCGATCTATTTAAACAGAGACTGCAAATTTTGCAAAATAGAAATGATAAATCGTTATGGTATGAATTATAAAACATCACTCGTTATACGCAAATTACATTGACAGTCTGGTACACACGACTTATTAGTCAATCACCTAAATTTAGATAGTTTTAAATGATTTGGTATATAATTCAATTAATATACCTCATATTACAAGAAGATGTTCTTATCTGTTTTAATTAAAATTCTTACTTATTTATCCTATTCATCCCCAGTGGGGAATAAGGTTACAATAACAATGTTACTTGTTGTTGTAGTTTCCATAACGGGTTTGTTTTTGAGGGGTGGGATTGTTAAGCCCACGCCCAAACCCCAACCCGGAGGACCAGGGGTTCGACTGGGACCTTCCTCTGAGACCTACCCGGCTTGGTTAAATCTGTCAAGGGCTCAAGCCCCTCGCCGTTATAGCTTCCTGGTTGTTTGAGACACACAAGCCACCTCACCATCGGCAAGGTACCAACACAGAGAGGGGGGGGATTTAAAATCCTGTAATACACGAATTGATATATCCCGTAAGTCATAACGTGTGTTTATTTTCTCTTATTTTTAAGTACCGATGAATAATGTAGCTGGATAATAAGGCATCAATTTTTCCACAATCCTTCAAAGTCCTTTCGTTTCTTCATCAAGTAGGATTACCCCCCTCTGTATGTAAAACGTGTGTGCATTAACAATTTAATTGTAAATAAAAGTACGACTAGGCATTGTTTTTGAGAGGAGACGATGATTATATTTGACAAATTTGCTAGAATGATTCAGCTTCATAAATATTTAGCTTTTGTTCACCACAGCCCCCCCCCCCCCCCCTCAAATAGGGTCATGGTCGACCACTTGGTGCTGACCAATTGAGTAACCATCTCCATGTTTAAGTTTTGTGCCTGTACAAAATATTACTTTATATTTATTTGTGGTTGTGACAAAAAATAATTGTATTTGCTGACCTGAGAGCAAAATAAATAGAAGTTTAAAATATAGTTTTGAGTTTTGTTTGTTGAAGAATGAAATGACAAAGAGCGACGACTAGCGAATATTATTTTTTAAATGACGTAACAGTCGGTTAGTACAGGTAGAGAGGTATACCATACACTTTCTAAAATAGGATTATCTGTGGGCTAACCATAAACCTGTGGGATGACCATCAGTTCAATGATCTGTAATAGTTTCACTGTTTGTAAACATTGAATTGTTTTATTTAAAATATTTAAATCACTGCAAAAATCATGCGTTTTTATTTTTATTATATTTTATTGATTTTTTTTTAACTAATTTGATTTTTATAATTATTATATTTATTTGTATTGGTTATTTTGTAAACTTTTACATATATTTAGAATTGAACTGCGATTAGATTTCAACATAACGTAGTCTAACAAGTCATACAGATCAGTGACAGTTCCCCCAAATCTATTGTTATGATGATTTTGGCAGATCAATACAATAGAAGGTGTCAAGTGAAGCCACTTTGCTTTTAAATGTAGGTAAATTGGATTAATTTGGGGATGATCTGACACATGTCACATCTTTTCTGTGCATTTAAGGGAGCATTAAGTTAATATTACACCCAGTTTGGTGTTTAGCCAGGATGGGCGAAAGGCTTTTTTTCTACATTTGATCTAGTACACCCAACAATGTAATAAAAACTGTGAAACCAACGATCTTGAACTAATTATCTGTTTTTCTTAGATCTATTATATGTGAACATAATATGAATGATTTTCAAGTTTAAAAAATAATTACAAATATAAACATATCTTCATTAGTTTTGTGTGTTGGAAAATGTTTGACCAAAAATGTATTTAAATAAAATCAATTGATTTAGATAAAAAATAATTATTTTAGAAATATGTCGATAAAAGTACTAACTGATCAATTTGCTGCGAGACGGAAAGAGTTAAAACGATGGTTTTTAGTAATAGGAGTTGATAACATTAAATGTCCACGAACAATTATAATATTATCTACCTTTGTCAATTGAGGCTAAATGCTATATGCTAAATGGTGTATTAAAATAATCATATAAAATCATAATACTGATGTCTTTTAAGACATAATTATTGGCTGATTAGAGCAGTGCTTCTTAAATTGATGAAGACCGAACGAAATCATTTTGGGGATGAATAAATTAGAGAAGTGGATGACGCTTGAAGGTTGACTGACTAAATGTACTCAGATATTTATCTTTTTCTAAATCCATTGTCATTAAAGTGGATAGTAAGCTGTTATTGCTATTTAATAACAGAGAAGTTTAATACAGTTTGATGTCTTTTTTTCTTATAATTTTCTAATTTCTGAGTAGCGAGATGTTCCCAAATATAACCTTTCTCGTGAGATCAAAAGAACTAGTGAGAGTATGAATCTATAATTGATAATAATTGAAGACTAAAGACTGTTGTTTTTCGACTTTACGTAAACTAGGACAAGTTTATCATTATTTCTGTATTAATTTATTACGTCACTCCATATTTTCTTTACATATTTTTAGGACGACCAAAAACTTGAATTATGTAAAACCTTTACAAAATTAGTTAATGGATGATTTTTAATAATGTGAATTACACAAATGGAAGAATAAGACGAAAATTATCAAAATCACGAGGAAAATTTGTAACAGGTGAATGAAAGTTAGTGATCAAAACTCGAGAGTTAATGATACTGGAGCAGTTTAAGAAATACTGTCTTAGAGGATTGGGATTAATATAAAAATATCATCATCACAGGAAATGTTATATGAACGTATTAATATTGATAAAAACGTTATATAACTGAAAGCTAAAAAACTAAAATATCTAACGTGAAAGTAATCTTTGTTTTTCAAGAATCTTGACAATTGCATTTTTAGACGTGATTTCTGATGTCTTTCTGTATTGTTCAGCTACATAGACTTATTAATAAACTATCTGCATAAAGTAAAACTATTAATGTCAAATCTGAAGCTATATAGTTTTGAAGGTGTCATTGATCGACCATCTGTCAATCAAAACCTGTTAGGGCGTCGATGGAATGCATTACAGTTATTCTCTTTAAATCGCTGACCAGCAAATTCAGTCGCCACTCAGTACACATCATCATATTTCGAGAGGGAATGCTACAATGCTGCAATAATCCGGTTATCCATGCTTCCGTTTCCGCAGGAGCCTCTTGGGAATGAAATGAACATAAAACATGCTATCCAAATTCGTTACTCCGACGACTACCATGAACCAATTCAATGTCACACATTAGCGGTCTGTGTTTTCATACTTCCAGCCCAACAAAAGAATGTGTTC
Organism: Paralvinella palmiformis; assembly: GCA_025642065.1. NCBI lineage: Eukaryota > Metazoa > Annelida > Polychaeta > Terebellida > Alvinellidae > Paralvinella > Paralvinella palmiformis. The sequence continues at coordinate 544,049 of JAODUP010000278.1, read as the reverse complement.
GAAAGGTCAATTAGTACTTACGCCGCCATAGTGAGTGTTGCTATTAATTGGGTTGCGCTTTGTATTGTAATTAGATCAAAGTCTACGTTATGACAGTAACAATCATCAGTGATAAAACTCTTAATCTTTGTTTACTGGACCAATTAGTATTATCGGTTTGGTCTAGTTCATTACCTGTGAAGATGACACCTTATTAATTTATTTATCGTCTATGTAAAATGATTGGCACGTGGAACAATTATCGCATAAGAGACATATTGTGAAACTGTGTGATATGATTTGAATTTAACTTAAAATTTACTATAAAGACTGAATTAAATAACAAAATTAAGACATACATTGCGTGACGTCAATATGTCAAAACGTCAGTCAAATGGTCTTAACGGCAAACCTGGAGATAATGTGGATTTAAAAAATATTAAATTAATGTGATAATTGTGTAAAATACACATAAGCCTATGCTTAATATGTACGTTTCAGAAAATTTCAGAAAATATACACGACAAGTACACATGTACCAGATTTTGTGAATAATAAAGCAGAACACATAAAGCATTATTAGTGTTTGATTCAACAATCCGCACAATTGGTTAATCCGCACGATTTCAGCGCGAACACTAGTGTACGGATAAACGAAACATAACTGTACTTAGCAAGTTGCTATATTCAGATAATTTAATATTTAATCTTATTTAACTTCTTATTATTTCTCTATTTGAGAGTTTCTTCCCCGAGGCATCAGCTAATTTTGGGCTAATTACAACTTATATGCCAATTTGGTAAATTGTTACATGCCCTGAGAAGTGTAACGAAACAAATATGAAAAGGACGAAAAAGGAAGATACAGATAGGAACACCTTGATACAATTATAGATCGACGATGAGAAATGGACAAAGTCGACAAATCGTAACTTTGTTCTTAAGACATTTAGAGATGATACATTGATGGACAGGTGATGTGTTTATTAGTTTTCACATATTAGACGTTTAGTTGTACGTTTGCTGTTTGAGACATAACGCAAAAATATTAATTCGCGCTTTTTCTATTTTCTTGTTTACGAACAACAAATCCATGGATACGTAAAGATTGACCATTTTGTGATAAGGAAACGTGGAAAATACAAAATAAATAAATACGCTATTGTTAGGAACTATTTTTCTCGTGGAATGGCGTTAATAATAAAAAAAGTATTATATAATTTAACATTGCGCATCAAGACAGTTAGAGGAATCAGGATTTGATGGATATTCTATAACAATAATTAGATAATAAAAGCTAGATTACAATGAAATGAAGCCTTGTATCATAGACCTTCCCTCCTCCAGTTGACTCGTCTATCACATATAACTCTCAGTGCAGACTTCAGTGGACATGTTATTGTCTTACCTCAGTCCATTTTATCAACTCTAAAATGTGCCATTCATGGCTAGTTTTATAGTCCACCTGTGATCTATTAGTAACATCATTAGTGAGTTATAATTAAATTACTGTGAACATATCGACTTGCGAGTTATTTGGAAGGTTTTGTTCTATATGCAAAAGAAGCGGAACATCCGCTATTTTAAATCGTTTCTTAAAAGCGTTATAGTCGGTCCCCCATTTTGGATATATTGTTTGTATTTTGAAAACAATGATAATTCATATGTTTGTTATATAATTAATAATCTGAACGTGACCAGGTGATTGGGTGTTTTTTGTATTAACCTCAACACTGGTCACACTTTGGAAATGTAGTCAAGCGGCAACTCCGTGGAGAAATATCCCACAAATACAGGTAAAAACCGGTTTCGAACTGTGACGCGGTGATTTTTAATAGAGTACTTTAGCCGCATTACACTCCTCTAACCACAGGAATGGTCCAATATAGTCTGAAAATAATATAGTAATTGTAGGATTAAAATATGTTGACGTGGTTCAGACGACAAAAATAACAGACAAGATTAATCAATGATTTTGACAGGAAGTTGTTTAATGTGCTGCAATATAAAGTCGAATGAAGATCAATAATGTAAACAAGTTAAAACATCAGGGAAAGACGAATATAAACACGTGTAAAATGAGCAGTATCCAGTGTGTCATCATCTCATATCTAACACAAATGTACACGTATAAACATTTCTTTTTTGAAACAATGGTCACAAATACAAACTGAAATGAAGAGGTAGACATACATAGAAATACCTAGTTACAAGTACAGACCTAAAATGAGCAATGGTCTGATCACACGCACGCACGCATGCACGCACTCGCGCGCGCGGGCACATACACGCGCGCGCGCACACACACACCACAAATCCACTGATATAAATACAATCACTGGCTTTCAAATCGGTCAAAATCATTTTTTATTGACTGACCAATATTAAGTCTATTTAGATATAAGTTGATTGTTGTTTACTTTCTTCACATTCTGATCCTAAAAGAGATTCCTTCTCCGACTTAGATCCGTCGTCGTCACGATTCTCGTCCAACCAATCAGCTTCGACGTTCTCGTCATCTCCGTCCTCGTCATCGTCGACGTCATAGACGTCGTCGACCAGGTCGGCGTCGTCAATTTGGCACACGTCATCACCGTCGGTGGAAAACGTCACCGACTTTCGCTGACCACGTGACTCGCTCGAATCCGACGTTTTCCGGCACTTTAGACTGGGGATGAGGGGCCGGCCGGATTGGATGCCGTCTGATCCGGATTCAGGCTCCTGCTGATATGTATCGCTTTGGGGACTGACCGAATCTGGATCGTCTTTATGATCTTCGTTGTCACCGAAATCCACTGAGGTGTCGTCGTTATCCAATTGCTGACCCGGATCGCGGAAGATAGGTTCAGGATCATCGACTGTTTGGTCGCTGATCCAGAGATCTGAGAGACCCAAATACTCGCACTGATTGCCGTAGGAATAAGGTGGATTTCTGGAAGAGGTAATGCTAGAATCGGATTGGGTAAGGCCGGCGTGGCCAATCGTGTATACGTAAAGGTCTTTCGTCGATCCTTGTTCCTGTTCTTGCCAATGGCCTTCGTTCTGGATCGTCACGGGAATGTTAATCTCGCCCCTGATATCGTCCTCCTGAAGCAACTTCTCGCGTGATTCGTGTTCTCTTTGTACTCCGAATGATGATCCCAGATTGACCGCAGAATAATATCCATTGTCCAAGTCGGCATCTGTGTATTGTGCGTGAAGCGCATGCTGTGCGTGAGGTGCATGATAGCTGTTGTGCATGATTCGACGAACGTCATTGTATTTTCCATTGACTCCACTTACGGTCTGTTGAGCGACCTATAAACCGGAAGCCAAACAATACGTAAACAAACAAGAATTATATAGTTAACTACTGTGACGAAGAGACGTAAATAATTGATCTATTAACATAATTAATTAGTTGTCAAATAATATTTCAACAGATATATTCTAGCCAATCGTTATCACAGAAATGTTGGATATATTGCATGCCTATTTGCTGGCGTAGATTAATTATAGCTCTATATAGAGAACCGGAGTGATAAGAAGAGATAAAAGTATGGGTCATCCTGTGATAATCATTCGAGTTAATGGTGCCCGAAAAAAAAGATGTGATAAGTGTTTAGATCCAAGAAGTAAATAATGAACACCAAAAATAACTAATTCGGGGAAATGGGGGGGGGAGAAGTAGGGTGTATTCAAGCAAAATGTGTGCTAGTGCATCTGGCTAAGGGGGAAGAAATATCCCAGCAATTTCTCAGTTTAGTTCAGCTCTAACAAAATGGATATGTATAATAAATTAGTATAGAATAAAGTATTTAAATATTCCATATAAGATCTCTGTCTGAATAAATCGGTTATCGACCTTCTGAGTATTCAAATCTTATCGAACATTTGATTAAACATAACGGGATAGATCAACGAAGTTAATGTATTTATTATTTGTTAGAAGCAAATGTAAAACTTAATGATAAAGTGTTTGCCATATAACATGCCAAACAAAAGTAGAACGTGTGGTGCGTTTGCTTATTTGGCCGTGCTGAGCTAAACAACAAGTACGAGAAGTGAGCCAAATGTTTGCTTATCAAAATCAGAAACGCAGTCCGTAAGCAAATGGACACCTCTAATAAAAGCTTACCATCAGAGGAGGCGCTGAAATAAATACGGATCGACATTAAATAATACACAAAACGATTCTACATTGCTGAAACATAAAATATGAGCTATATTTAGTAATAGCTGAAATATTTAGAAACGATTAAAGCAACTTGAATAATAAGAAATAAAATCAAAACTAAGGCGAGAAAGATGGACACAAAGGCAGAATTAGAAACCGTTACACCGTAGTCAAATGTTTACATCAGTGATGGGTCTTTGTAAACGGTGTATTAACAATTTGGTAAAAGCATTTTAAATTTTACTTTACATTATTTTATGGGTAATTTGCACCGTGTACGTCTCCGGCGTAATTCACGGCATGACGTTAATTTGTATGTATGTATGCAGGGATGCCCAATCTACGGGAAAATCCGTGATATACGGATGTTTTACACTATTTCCAATCTACGGATTTTTTAAAATTTTGGCCGATTCTACGGATTTTTAAAAATAAATATTTGAAATATGTAAACATGGAAACTTAGTATATCAGCAAACTGCGTCACTTTATCTCTATAACGCAACAAATATACGCATATGGGTATTAGACGTAAGTGGTTACATGGACAGAATATATATTTTGGAGCCAGATCTTTTGTCACACATTAATTACTGTGATGTCATTGTCTCGATCTGCGAGATTTGTTTGTGTTTTATTCGCATGTTTTATATATCATTGGGGTCCGTACACTTTACATAATATTTGTTTAAAATCTCAGGATATTTATTAACATTAATTGAGCATCCTTGTGTAAGTATGTCTATTTTAAAATGTCAGCCTACAAACCATACATAATTTTTCACTCATCTACAGTTTATGATAGCGGGGATAATAAAAGGTAATCTTTTTCGTGACAAAATATATAAACATACATACAGATAGACAGACAGACAGTGAAATAAACATAAAAGGTTACAACTTATTTGACACAATTAATGAGGCTTTTGTATGTAGAGTCTTCTGTATATAATATGAGATAATCTGTGTGTGTGTGTGTGTGGGTGTGTGTATACGTTTACCTGTTTCTTGTATCCTGTATTGGCGTTCGAGTAGAAGCCATTGGCATCGTCTCGGCGGAATGCTGGCGATGACGGAGCGGAAGCGGAAGTGACGATAAGCAGTGGCCTGTGATCCTGCCTCAGGGAACTACGTAACGAAGACTGGACGAGACCGTTGGAACATCGATCAATAGGAAAAGGTTGGCGACCAGGTACTGGTGGCACCTGGCGGCGATAGAGAGAAACAATATATGCGAGTTATCTATGGGGAAACATATAACTAGATAGATAACAGTACAAGCTATTAGAGTATTAGAGTAACACTTCTTCTTATTGATAATAATGTTATTAATACGAGCTTACACACGCAGTCTCCATACTAGTATGTGGATAGACTGTCAGACTGACAGACACACACACACACAGACACACTCACACACACACACACACACTGATGAGTAGACCAGACACATGCTTAGGTATACGCACACATCTATCAATATGTGGAGGTATGGAACATTTAATTTTTAGATTAATGTATGTATAGTTGTATTTAGATTTATGGAGGTAGGTCTCGAAGGATGTTTAGATATGTTGATGCTCTTGCGAATTTCGAAAATATCTGTAATTACAGTATTCGGCAGAGAATAATTCCTCCTAATATACCCACATGACCGGGATTCAAACCCACTAACTATATACACACTGAGACATAAACTTTTAAGATACATATGAACGAAGTTATGTCCTCATGTAGACAGATCTGAGCACACACGCAAGCACGCACACACCCACGCACACAGACTTATAAAACTATAGATAACTTGAAAATTAAATCATGCTTATTAAAAATAGATTGTCATTGCAATTAAAAGTAACAAATTACTTCATTAACTGATATATATATATATATATATATATATATATATATATATATATATATATATAAATAACAACAAGAACGAAATGTTTTTATTATTAGCTAGCGATTCCTACATGCTGTGTATGTGTGTGAGTGTATATCATGTGTTTATGCGCGCGTATTATTACATTTGCTTGTGGATATGTGCATGTGCGTGTGTGTGTGTGTTGAGTGTGTATGTATGTGTGTGTGTGTGTGTGTGTTTGCTAGATTCCAAATATGTGTATATATGTTGTGTATTAGTATACAAATGTTAGTCATAAAAGTAAGGAACAACTACGATAGTTTATAGGTTAAAGATAGGACGAATACATAATATCATATTAAATATATATATATATATATATATATATATATATATATATATATATATATATATAAGCCCATATGTGGTGCTATAATGCAGATGAAAGTATCAAATGTTATCATTTATTTTGTTTAAATTGTTCAAAACATATCAAATCATATAATTTAACAAAGAAGCGTTGGTATGTTGCTAAAGCATGTGATTTAGCAGACGTTTTACGATAAACTAGCCCCATAACATAATGCCATAGGGGGGGGGGGCATTGGCATGAACCGTTGCAAATAAAACCAGCAGTTTAATATACTGAAAGTTTGGCTTAAGGACTACTAGTGTTAATAGTATCAACATCACGAAGCTCGACACCAAATTGACGAGTATCGTACGGTGATGCAACGTATGCTACGTTGCCATCGTAACCGTTTTGGATCGATGCCTCAATTGGTCAATAGAGGCGATGTCCAGAGGCGTGTGTGTTAGTAAAAAACCCTGAATATTGTAGATGGATGGTACGGAAATAGAGATAGAGAGATAGATAGAGAGAGAGACTCACTCACATAGAAAGCGGGACAGATCTTAACACAGCTCCCCTAAACTAGGATGAACGATTGTCTATTGAGCATTAAGGCTGCTCTTCTAGGTATCTGATTGTTTACCGTGGGCATAAAAGTAGGAAAATCCGACCGGTTGTCCGAATTTATAGCCGTCACTTCGGTGCGGTTTGTACCGAGGGAAATGCTGAAAATCAACAGCGAGATCAATTCATGTGCAACAAGAGCAACAACAACAACAACAACAAAACCAACAACAACAACAACGACAATCACAACGACAGCAACACAAACTGCAACGAACATGACAGCGGTTACCTAGGAACAGCAAGGATACGGAACGAGATTATATTAATTATGTATTATGTGAAGTAAGACAAACAATCACGATCAAAATACTTATTGTGACGTCAGTAATGTTTAGGAAAGTCTAACATCACAATATACGTCATGCTCCAAATGTTAAACATAAATTATAGATACGTCATTATAAATGAGAGGTACATTATAAAGCATAAACCATAAAATAGAATACAATATATCACCGGATATACAAGTACAGAACCCCCCCCCCCCCCATTTATCACAAATATCGAGTGACACTTGTATTTTTGAGCTGAGTAAGTTAATAACAGAAAGGTCTTCTAAAGACCAGCATCAACGGGCTTTTGATGATAAAAACACCACGGGTCCCTTTTTTATAGCAAATTCGCAACACAGTAATATTGTTGACTATGACAGGGCACGGCTCACGTACGCCTTAATATCCATCTGCATATTTAAGATAATATGCTGCAATTTTGTGGAATATTGTAATGGCACACTGCTCGTCGTAGATTATGTCATGCAGTTTATTAATATTGCTTTGTATCAAATTGAACCGACAACTCTTCTCCGTTTAAACTATACACGGAAATAGGTGATATAGTGATAATAATATTTGTACTTAATAATAGAAACGGATATTCAGGAAGTCAATTAAGAAATCTTATATATCTCAAATCTAAATATTATGCTAGATGAGCTAGATCCTGACTATGTGCATTGCCTTTTGCGTCGAACATCAACGTTCAGTTAAGACATGAATTCCATCATATTCCCATATATATATATATATATATATATATATATATATATAACATAGAAAATAATCTAAATACATAATACAAACACCTTACCCTCTGCCAGCCTAGCTACCACAACATTAGCACTAATATCCTTGCTTAACCATATTATAAACGGCAGAGCTGTATAGACTTTATTCAATGCCTGAACAATCCGGATAGGGATTATCTACCAGATATTACATACATCCTGAACATTCCCAGGTGTAACTAACCTAGTGCAAATTTGTGTTTCACCATTCTTGGTCACCGAAGATCAAAATGAGCAGATAATCACAATATCTAGTAATCTGTAGATTATGTATCAACCAGTGCGTTTTCAATCAATGAGCCAAAATATGTCCGTTGAATGTAAAATGAGAAACTATAACGTACCTTGATTATCTTCGCACTGTCCACGTTTTGGGCAGATGTGTGCCTACAGCTAATACCAGAGCTCACAGCAAATGTCAATGAATTGGTCACTTTTTAATGACATCATTGAAGCATTTAGAATCGTTCGCTTCACAACAATTAAAACTGACGAAAACTATCATTGTTTTCTTCCATGAAGATGTTACAGCTAATTGTATTATGGCTCTATCCCGTGGTAAAGATTCTGGATGAGTGACATCTGATATACATTTTATAGAAGTTTGATACCGTCTCTGATATAATTATATATATATATATATATATATATATATATATATATATATATATATATCCTTCCCTCAAAGGAATTTCTTGGGCGAAATAATTTAACAAATTTCAGCACAAAATATATGTTGAATTAATTTAGTTTTTAATGAAGAACCAAAAATTTCTCAATAACGACATTCCCATCTACTTATAACATATTGTTTCGACGGCTAAGTTTATTTTTGCATATATAGAAAATCATGCACCAATTATGTTCGGTTGTAAACCAAAATATATGTATATATTCAACATTCTGAACTGTTCATGCGAATTGCTAGAATCGAAGTGGGCTTAGTCCTTAACCTTTTGTGCATCTACCAATCGCGGGACATTCGCTGTGGTACAAAAGAAG
>JAODUP010000278.1:487500-532500 GCA_025642065.1 Paralvinella palmiformis | reverse complement strand
ACTGACGGAGATCTTCCACGAGCCGGGATCCAGAATCTCATCCGACTTGACGATCCTGTCCACGGTGTAGCAGCTGTCGTGGCTATTATCGAGAACGTTCAGGTTCTCCAAAGAATCTACGATGGCCGACAGATGGGTGACCGTGTCCGGATCCGACATATCGATCCGGTACGTTACCTGACGCATGGGCGCTCCGGAAGCGAACAGCTGCGTGGATCCGAAGACAAAAGATAGGATATTGAGACCGACGACCAGCTGGCGTAGGGATGCCAGCACCGGATAAGCCGCCGCGTACATCGTCTAAATGGGCCACGTGACGTAATATCCGCTACGGTCTTTCGGCGTAAGCGCCACCTGCGGTCGGTCGCCTAAGGTCGACGACGTTCAGACGCCGCGTAAGCGCTCATTGGTTGTGGTGGGCAGGTGTCATCACGTGGTAACGGGATCGCATCAACGACGGGTGTCGTTTGGAGCACGGTAGCATTTGTACCTGGACGTCAGGTTGTCCGTTCTGAAATATAAACAATATATTTAAGCGACATTCGGTAATTTATGGCAGGGACTGATTTGAACGGAAGTCAGCACTCGATCACCGGGAAAACGTTTGGCTTAAAACATTTCGTCCACGCATTTGACGTCATCATTGGTATCCAGTTACCACAGAAACCATCCGTATGTGTCACTTTGCATAGAACGTAATTAGCCGGAATTGTTTGTCCGTTTGCTCGTTCGTTTGTTTGTTTGTCCTTTCCGGATAGTCGCCGCTGCGTGACATTGGCGAGAGTGTCGATTGTACGGCGAGCTTCAGCGGGAAGTCGGCTCCTCTGGCGTTCATCTGCTGAGCTCTAATTCGTATACCGCGACACCAGTAACGTGTTAGCTACTACCGTCATCCCCCCCTCTCACCCCCCAACATCGGACACCTGGCACACAACGACTATGTAGACAAGAATGCCATGTGTTGTTAGTATCTCGTCAGAGTGGACTGTTACGGGATGTGATAGATTCACTTGACTTAGAAATCGCACAGGACTGGTTAATGGCTTCCTCTCGGCGAGTGGCTGACTATTTGGCCCCTTTTATCGCTCTTTAGCAGCGAACATTGTTGGCCGATGTGTAAGCAAATACAGCAATAAATTGTTGTTGTCGTTGTTGTGGTTTATGTGCTCAGAGCCCATTATATAGAACGCTATATAATAATAATAATGGTCAGAAAATGCTTCGCATTCTCGATACCCTTTTGGCATAAAACAATTTTAAAATGCTTACTAGACCACATAAGACTATCTTTTAATTGTTCTTGACACGTTCTCGAATACGTGTTTAACATCCATAATTCGGCGTCAACTATTTCTGGGGGAAAGGCGACTATTTAACATCGTCGTCAAAATGGAAGCATTTACTCCCACCGAATAGGCTATTGTATGGCCATGGCAGGATGCCTGAATACACCTGTGTTGTGGAGACAGGTATAATGGATAAAAGGGAATGATTGTCGGTGAGGCCCTAAGCTTTTGTATTTTATATTGTGATTTATTTGTGGACGGGCCACTTCAATTATTGATGTGGGCGTGTTATAATGGAGATATTGTCAACTGACACCATGTACTAGTTAATGGCTAATGGTTTAAGGCAATGACTGGCTGGCTGATGATATGAAGACACGCACATCCATCCATCCATGAGTGCATGCGTGCGTGGACAGCATTCACCCACACATATATAAACACATTTACACACATAGACATATTCAGACACACGTATATACATACTCACTCAGATACATATACAAGCACGTAGACTAACATACAGAAACAGGCAAACAAATATATACACATACATACAAATACACACAGATTCACATATACAGAGGAATCGGGGTTATTTAAAAACAGTTCAATCACAGAGTATTATCCAAATTGACAGCTGAAAAGTGATAACAAAGGTGTTAAAAGAGAAGCTCCTATATGACCTTGGAATGAGTAAATAAAGCTTTACCATATAAATAATTCTCATATATATATATATTCATACTTATGACGTCATATAAACACGCCAATAAACACACGAAGTCAATTGGGTCTAATATAATCTCTTATACTAGTGTATAATGTTTACTATATTGATTAATATATTGATTAACAGTTAAATGCCAACCTTGAAGGTGATCTAAACAGAATATATCGTCATCGCATTTTAACCTGGAACAATAAATACTTTATATGCCAGAAATGAGAACACGATTATATATATATATATATATCAGAGATAATTAGTGCAACACACACACACACTATATATATATATATATACATACACTTCTATGTGTATATAAATGAACTAATTAATCAAGAAGATCTAAAGGAAGAGCAGTTCAGTTGAAATAAATATTTAGCTGATCTTTATTTACTTTAAGTTTAAGTGTTATACAGTCATTATGTGTATTTCAAGCTAAGCTTTAAAATTATAGAGAACTTTAAAATGTTCGATGAAGGAAGCCGATGTTGATACAGTGACGTCATATTGCTGACATATCATTAGTTCGTATGTTTAGTGATAACAAGACGATGATCTATTATCTCATATCGATATCTATGAAACATTCTTGATTAACCAATAGTATCCCCCCATTTTTTAACCTATACTCCACAGTTCTGATTGAACCAGTGAGAGAGTGGTAGTTTAATCTTCTCGCTGTTCTTACTTAAGCTTTACGGTCACGTGGGAGAGGAGATGAAGGGGTTGAAGCGTTTCACCGAATAGATGAAACACTCGAAACACACCGGCGACGCTGGGATTCGATTCCACGACCCGGTAGTCTACAATGCAGCGTAATACGAACTGGCTAATTAGGAAGACTTTCGGTGTCGGTAAGTCACGTGTTTATTTCGTTGTCCTGTTCGCATAACAAATGCGTGTGGGTCGTCGACAATCCACAGTTCTGGTAATACTATATGTAAAGCTGACGCCTGGCGAGGCGCACGTTATCTGACAGGACTTGATGAGATACAATTTTTCTTATTAGATAACGTTTCGTCCATCAGTACCTGCCCCAATTATTAGGAAATATAGCCATTTTGAGTTAGGGCCTAACTGCTCTGACGAATCGTGCCGATATTTTAATCACATTTCGTGATTCTCTGAGCCAGTGCCTTTTCGCCAATTACTCGAACATCGACGCGAATGTTCTCGTGTAGATACAAGCTTCTGGAAGAAATGAGTCGAATCTTAATTTTGTAGGAGATTTGTAGATAAAATGCGATATAAGACTCATGTCACCACCATAGAGCATATAAACAGGAATTGGAATGTTTACAGGTTTTATTCTCATACTTTGACTGCCATCTCATACGTATTATTATTTTTGATATGTTTACAATCGGCTCTCTCTCTCTGGTTGTACTCGTCGTACGAGGGAACCAAAGAAAAAGATTGGAGAACTAAATGACCTTTTTATACCGAGGTGTCCTTAATCCTTAGCCATTCACTAGGCCTCCTCCTTACACCTGTTGCTTGTTGGCTACGAAAGATCTACGGCTTTTGACCTGACCGAATCCCAGAAACGTCCAGATCCGCCTGTATCCTGACGGCGTCCGGAATAACTAGGTTCCTACTCGTCCAGGTTAATTAATGCCGGCTTTGATTAGGTCGCAAATGGCGTGACCCGTATCACCGCTATCATATGAAACCTTTGAAATGAATTGACTTCAGATCCAGGTAGATAGGGATAGATGACCATCAGGTGCCCGACCAACTGATGACCGAGTGATTGTCTGACATAAAATGGAGCCCTATCTATTGCGATTTGGTGAAGGAACGGCGAGTTACCTGTTCTCACCCGTAAGCCATCCACGTGCAATATATCAGATGGCGTATAGGTTAGAACAGTATACTGCTATCATTAGTGTGTATTTAATGCAGTAATAACGCCTATGTCTAGCATACATGCAAACACACGCACGCTCACACACCCACCCACGCTGTAAGTCTCTCTTGCAAGCATCGAACTATTTATCATACGTTGATAGCGGCATCTCATTTCCATATTACCAATGTCAATTAATCACAAAGGTAATATATCTATGTCTACTCTTTATATAACTCTTTGAACATATGTTTATATAATATATCATATTTATCGTGCAAATAACTTTATGGGTTTTTACATAAATCTTATTTGGGGAATCAATGTACAGCATTTCTAAATCGTTCCTGTTGTTATTGTCGTTGTTGTTATTATTATTACGTTATAACGCTCCTCCAACCTAGATGATAGTGAAATGCGTCCCAGAAATTAATTTCTGGGTCATAATCCCAGTATTACCTGCCTCTATGGCAGGTTTCATTTTGTTATCTGATTTCCCGCAGGTTCGATCCCGTTCCCCAGGTAACACGTCGCAGCCTCACCTACTGGCGAAAGGAAATAAAGCTTTCTCAATCACCCACTCCAACATATCGTACATCTGATGTCATCATTTAGATAAGATGTCTCCGGTAGCCAATATGACATATTGGTATTTCAGTTAGACGAAGAACAAAATCATACACTTCATAATAATATGATCAACGTACGTCATGTAACGCAAATAATATAACACCTCGTACACCTACATGGAAACATGTTTCCCAGGTGTTTTCCAGTAATTACCATGACACGTAGTTGACAGTTATGTTCGTCATCTTCAACGCCAGGACAACACAGGTACCTGTGTGACAGAAATGCCAGCTTATATCGCATAGGTGAACGACTCCCACTGGAAGTTCACCTTTGACTTTCACTGGTTACGCGATGAAAAGAGATAAGTGAATAGAAAACATAGAACTTCGACATGCCATCATTTATCTCTAAATACGTTGGCGTCTTTGTGGGAAAGTTCCCACACTTCTACGCCCCTTTTGGAGAAACGTGGCAAGAGATCAAGTCGGTTACGTCATCGAAAAAGGTCACCTCTATACCATTTATGACGTCATATCGTTCTTCACTGCTCGTATCTTAACTAAGAAGCGAAATATAGTACTTGAAAGTTTCATATGGGAAATAGTTTCTTGTTCTGCTAAATATTTCACCGACATAGATATAAATATGAGGAAAGCGAAATATGTTGAGATTGAGAGGCAATTGGGTGGTACCAAACAAATTATTCATAATCGCTTTCAGCAGGTCATGTGACTTTCTGAAAAGCGGAATAACATTCAGGTCAATTATCTGTTTGAAAGAAGTTATTATACTATCAACATGGTAATCTGTTGTAATTGATTCCCCCCCCCCCTTCGGAACGAATTCACATCCCATTCGCCTGTGCTCTCTCTCTCTCTCTCTCTCTCATATATATATATATATATATATATATGTGTGTGTGTTTACATGTAGATATTCAATCTTACATGTTTTTATACTCAATAGCAAACATCGGATGTAGTGTATTGTGATCTTAGATAATGATCCCGATTCATTGTATCACGTTATTCCAAAGTCATGGACAATATATTTCGCTGACATTTGCAATTTCTCTTACTTTTCTAGACGTGGATCTATGTTTTGGATGAGTAACAAAGACATAAAATACGACAATTATGACACAATATCATTTATGTGCGGGTATCTTATGATACCGGGGGGAGGGGGATTTAAGATCAGCATTAACCACGTACTTATTTCCCGGCTTTATCTCGCCATCACACGTCGTGTAAAGTACACATTACTACTACCTCGGAACGTGACATCCATTCCTTATAGTACATAAACGTGCATGTATGTACCGGGAAATCCCCCACCACCTGAAATACACATAGTAGAGTATAATATGAAAGGATGCCAATGAAACTCATATTTGTTTACTCACCCCCCGACGGATGTCATCATCTGCCCGAATCTTAACAATAAACCAACAACATCGATAGGTCTTCGGCAAAAGACTAATGTAAGACCGGATGTATGTCTAATGTATTAGTATCTTATACTTATAGTATCTTATTGTATGACAAGATCTCGATTACTTTAAGTACAATATAACTGCCGTTCCCAACTAAATATATCATATATGTTTATATTTCCTAAGATTTAGGTTGTTAAGCCTTTTTGGGGGTCCGTATCGCGTACCTTCTACAGGTTACTGGTTTAAATAGACAACGTTAACCAATCAAGATACGGCCTTCTCGACTAAATACTTGAAGCTAACATATCTTAACTAGCATCAATACGACTAATCTAGAGGATATGTAGTCATCGCTTTCTGATAGCAACAAGTGTTGGCTTCGTTTCACAGAACAACTGTACTTATTCCTCTCTCGTTCCGGAGTATTTATGGTATCCAGATCGTCGTAAAATTCTCGGAGTCTACTGGGAAGATGTTGATCATCTGGTAGGATGAATGTATACACCGTCGGTTATTGATTGTAGTAAACCGATTAACTCTGACATGTGCCCATGTTCCCAGGACTTTCGGAACTCGCCGACTGACATGCGGGTGTGGGCTGAATGTAAACCGTCCGAATCATCGGTATTAAGGAGGATCGAACCCGTGATCTCCGATCAAATGCCGAGAATCGAGCGGCCTGTCACGCGCCGAAACCGAGCGCCACAAATCCGACAAGAATCAGTGAAAACAATGACGTTATCGACTGAGCTAATCGTCTTCTAGGACACAACTTACTGCCTACCGTCAACGACTGTTAGTAATATCCAATCTTCGCACTCTAGCACATGCCTAAAGTTTGTTTTAATGCGTTGTTTAACTGTTCGTCTCGGCGAATGGCTACATTTCCTCAGAATCCAATAACACTGTCGACAGTTAGCTCTGTCAACAACAGTTTTCTCCCGCCAACGCATAGCCTCACACAGATGTTGCCCTTCATCTTTCAGAATCCAAATTGATTTGCGAACATGTGTCGCCAGTAGGTAACGTTACTAAGCGGTGGTCTGTAACAACAGTGGTGTATGGCAAAAAAGGCCAGTTATGGGTTGTGGCTGGTTTTTGTATTCTCGAAAATATTAATGCATTATAATAATAAACAAACTGTGCTAATATCCTCGAAAATAATCGTGGCGCACATAGTACAGCGCTTAGGCCATCTCATAGCCAAGGTACCAGCTTAGAAACATATCTACAAACGTCAATAAAGTATGAATGAATACAGATCAAGTGGAATATAGCCGCCATTAATCAGTTATCCAATTGTAATCTTCATACCATTTGTCGTGAATATTATTTACGAACTTCTCGCGTTTTTGATAAATCAGTCTGTATGATTATCTTAGACAAGCGAAAGGATGAGAAGCCATTTAGCTACATCTTATCACATTACCCTACACAACCATCAATGTCTTGGAATATTAAGGTGGCACGAACTAACTCAGTATGTTTTCTTCTTCATTTTGTATTCTAAAGACGGGACTTTGTAAGTAGAAAGTCTAAACGGGCAATAAATATACACACACAAAGTAGGAAAACAATGACATACGCATTCGTGAAGAGTTCCCTGGACAGAAATAACTAATGAATTATGAAAGAGGTCGCGAAGAAGTTTCTCACGACAATAAACAATTACACCGACTAACACACGTACCCGAGTTAATTGCGAGAATCTTTTGTGTCTCAGCCAACAAACAAAAACAAGTGTCTACGCTGCCGACACAATAATAAGGTGCTCGTAAATATATACGTGCAGAAGATGCGAACTAGATAAGAGCCGGCTAACCATTTTCTAACTTACCGTAGTCTTTGACATCACCTCAAAGTGCCGTAATGTGCCACGAAAAGAAAATTACTCATTTCATTCCCGTTTCGCGTGTATTTCTTGCGTCAGCCGTAAGCCGGGAACAACTTCAACAACAACAAAGTGCCTGGATCTGACGACAGCTCGCCTTCTTCACCCAATCCCATCATAAACTATATCCTACTCTAGTCTCCCAAAAGACGGCGAGAAGACAGAACTTCGCTCGGCGGCAATTATTTTCACGGTGGCCACGACCTTCCACGAGTACAAAGTACTCCATACCGTATGAAGAATGCGAGATTATAATAACCAAGAGACCTACTATAAGACGTGCGTAGAAGCCGGTCTACGAAGAGAGCGATGATGGGTGTGGTGGTGGCGGCCATAGCTCTGACGTCACAACTAGCAAGGTGTTGACGTAACGGCGTACTGATCAGCCAATGAGCAGTTTGACAAAAGAAAGACCAATCAGCGTGCGTCAACTAGAAGACCAGGGTACCATTTATGTTCGACTAACTCTTATCACTGTAGGTATGGATTGACGAGAATGCGGCCATTCAATTACATCAATGGGGTCATTTTAACCCGAGAGAACGAATTATGTAGAAATAATAAGTCCACATACAGCAGAACTGGTCTGAACCGAGAAGTCACAATCATCGCCACCTCGGGACGGTTTCTTGCACTAGGTTATCTAAGTTTTAAAATCCGAAGTGACTTTCCATGTTCGACGTTAATCTCTCCGATAGAGAACGACCTGTCATTCTGAAAGGGTTTACATGTGAGTTACGGTATCGTCTCTCGTTCTATCTTTCCGTGAAGCCCTTAACAGATTAAGCCTATAACGTTTTACGAGACTTCTCTCATAACACAACACGAGATTATTGATGTTTTACGGCTAGTTTTGTGCACATGGTAGGCTAAATGGGCCGAGCGACCTCCAAAGGTAATGGAGCGAAGTCAAAGATGAAACACCCTTCAGATATGCCAACGGTGAGATTCTAACTCGGGTGGTATTGATATGTTATCTAACGTGCGCTACCAGCTAGACCACAGAGGAGCCATCATGTGACGACAATGGATCAGACGCCGACATACGAAGACCGCGGGCTAACCACGACTGGGCTAACCACATAACTTATCCTCGTATAATTTACTGTAATTCTTCAGACTGATTTCCGTAATCCAGATGCCATCCTGTTGTAAAATCTTACCTGGTTAACTAATTGACACTTCGAATACATCGGAATATATGACCCTAATCGGCGACTACCGAGGTATCGCAAGTGTTCGAAGGAGGAGAATCGAACAACAATCAGTTGTACCACTTACCTGTTGGACCCACGGATGAGCTATCATATCAGGTGAATGATCTCCTAATCCAGAGAAACAGTCGATGTTTTCCTATATCAGTAGCCCGTTTATTTACTGGTAAAAAGGCCTTAGTGGCGTCTATCTCCTATTCTATCTTCCGATGTGTCTGAGGACGCCGTGTGGCCAGCCTCCGGGATCGTCTCTTTAAGACTTATCCTGCTACTCCCGGTCCATAGTTCGATGATACGACGAGTATTGATGACGTCAGTAGTTTTTAGACAATCCGTGTTTCGTGCTGCTGGAGGAGTGTGGTCGTAGTCGGGCTTTGTTGCCGCAGTAATTGAAACTGAGAGGAGTCCGGTGCCGCGGGTCAGCGGTTAACCGGCACCGAACACACACACACACACACACACACACACACACACACACACACACACACACACACACACACACACACACACACACACACACAGTGTTGTCATATATAGGGCACATTTGTTGCCACAGTTCAGTGTTATAATAAGCCCTTGGTAATATAAGTAACCGTCTCCAAGCTGATGTTAGGTCGCCGATAGAGAGAGATGGAGAAGATGAGAGGACACATAATAGGGGGGGGGGTGAAGTTAGGGTCGAGATTAGTAAATCAAGAGAAACCTGATTGAATGAACGAATACACGGATGGATGGATGGATCAATGGATGGCTGGATGGATAGATGGATCACTGGATGGATGGATCATTGGATAGATATATGGATCAATGGATGGATGTGTCGGGCGGATGGAAGGATAGATAAATGGATGTTTGGATAGATGAATGGATGGATCATTGGATGGATGCATCGATCGATCGATTAATGGAAGGATGGAAGGATAGATGGATGGACCAATGGATCCATCCATCTGTACATGAATGGATTAAGCAATCACTGCAGGATGGATGATAGGTTCGCATGACGATCAAGTCAATCAATCAACTGTCAAGTTGAATTATTTATTCCTCGATCCATTCATGAAACAATCGACAAATGCGCACATTAATTTATCCATCCAAACATCCAACAATTCATACCTGGACACTTGGGTGTAATGATTTCATATTATCATCCCCGACGTAATACTTGAGGCTTGAAAGATCATTTGAACCACGTACAGCTATTACTTTAGATTAGAACTGTTGACGATATTTGGCGGGACGAAGCCGAATGAATCGGTGTGACGGAATAATCAAGGAACGTAATAAACGAATTACGAATGAGTGGGCAAGTGATTCAGGAGGAGATAAACGAGGCATATCTTCGCATCAAGATAATATTATGTCGCCGGGTATTTGTCGGCACTTTCGAAAACGTGAAACGGTGTTGCTTTATAGCTACTTCTGTGAATGAAGACGCGAAGCGAAAGATGAAACATCGCGATTTGAAATCAGGTGCTAGAGGTTTGTGCTCAACGGCTGTATCACCTGGGACACATGGAGACGGCCTCTCGCGACACACAGAAAGAGGCCGTGAACATGTTCTAAAACACGAAACCCAAGAGGGTCAATGAGTATGGGGTGTTTCTACACGAGTTAATACAGCACGGTCCATCGTCCAGCACGATCGAGTATTTGTGCTGAATCGAGGCAAATAAACTAGATCAATAGACCTATTGGTATAGAGGGTCGCTCATAAATGGTGAAGTAGGGCGACTAAACTTCCCCGGTTTTGATGTCGTGGAATGGGTTGATTTAATACCTCCCTCCTTCCACAAATATTGACGGATGTGACGTCCTTATTACTCGGCTCTGTCATATCGGAGACAAAGGAAGATGGGTGAAAGTAAATAAAGCGTGAAGTCGTTCATTCAGATATTAATACCTCTATTGTGTTGTTAGTTATGTTAAATTAATAGCTGAAAGGACATTGTTAAACGTGAAACATCTCTATATGGACAAATTTTTATGTTGATGCACAAACACGGAGAGGTAAAACCTTTCTGATCTATAAAGACTCACAAACACTGATATATACGTGATATTGGCACAAACATAAAGACCCAAAGGAAGATAGTGATTCATACACTGATATACACCAACCGATACAGACAGACAGATAGACACACACACATACACACAGACACACACAGTGTTGTCATATATAGGGCGCATTTCCGTTTTCTATGCGTGGAGAACATATTTTCCGGTCCCTGCATTCAAGAAAAGTTTATCTAGAGCTGTATATTCCGTGCACTATTTGCGTCTTTGGAGGCACGCCGTTTAAGTGTTTGGCCTGGTTATCCAGCATTTAAATGACTGTAGCAGACACAGTACGCTCTTAAAGCATGTACTCCTGACTCAGGAATAGAAACACTGCATCGCATCTCGAGCGGTGGCATTGGACACAGCTCGCGCGGTTGGTGGGTTTTATATAACAACTTATAAAATTCACCTTGGTTGTATGTGGGAATAGAATTATCTTTCCTAGGTCCAGTTATGTCCAGTTTGTACTATGAGATTCAAGATTAGCTCTAATCTGCTTGTCATAAATAACATATAAGAACTACAATAGCAGACGTTAGGTCAGGTTTGAAAATGATAGCATAGTTCAAACAGTACGGAAGCTATGACTCGCTATTACGGTCTGCTTCAGCGCAGATGTCAGTCTTTTAATAGGAATTAAGATAAACAGTTTTAATAGTAGTCGCTTAATGACGCCTGCCCGTTGTAAAAACTGATCTTTGAAGACAGTGACAATTGGGTTATATAGTTTATATAATATTGCTTTGAAGAAAGATACACCAATTGAAAAATAGCTATAAATAGGGCTGCTTAGATAATTAATCTAAACAGTGAGCTCCGGTGGCCTAGCGGTTAAGCACCCGGCACTTGGTGCCAACGGTCGCAGGTTCGAACCCCGTAAGAGGTCGAAATTTTTCCAGGGATTAATTTCTCGGCTCACTACATCGTGGGTGGCTGACCACGTTAAATGGCGCTGCCGTCTCCACTGAATTATTTAAAATTAAGGGGGACGATAAAAACCCCCTGAGGACGTAAAACACTCTGGCAGTGACCACCCTCAGGGTATTTCGGCTCCATCTTTCCGTACTGCTCCCCTGTGAGTGGTGGGGGAGGAGATTTCTCAACCACTCCAACATAGAGGCTGTGCTGAATAAGCGACAGCCTGGGGATTCTCCCCGAACAACAAAGCCAAAGCCATTAATCTAAACATTCTCACTACTGCCGTGATCTGACTTGGGTGTTCTACTCCACGGCTGTAGGTGATTCGCTTTTTGTTTTTGATTGGCGGCTTAGGACTGGTGAGACATTACACATGTCTCAGCAAGAAAAGTCGCCACTCTGGATTCAGTCCCCTGAATAAACGTCCAGAGTTTGAATTCACGGTTGAGATCCTCTGTGCCTGTGCTTTATTATACACAGCTAAAACACACGCACATACGCATGCACACACACACACACACACACACAAATATATATATATATATATATATACACACCTCTTACGCATCTCTTGTCTAGAAATAATAAACTTGGTCCATGTATACACATAATATTTGTGAATAGCAATGCACCTGCCTCCCAGACGAATGTATATAGCTACATCAGCTGTAACAGCACAAATATTTCAACATCAGCCTCTTCTTCACACTAGACATTCTAGACACAAGTTATATTTAGCTATAATAGTTACTATCTTGAACATTGTCTGCTTTAGAAGAGACAGAATGTTATATCAGACAATAACTGCTCGATATTGGATCTAGTCATCGGGATAGAATAATTTGTTTAATAAATATCATCATTGTTTACTGAGGGTGGGTCCCGGTCTCTGTGTGGTCTGACCATTCTATAGACCGTGATTTACCATAAAGAATATTTTATAGCTAATCTGCCAATTGACAAACACACGCGCACGCACCCACCGACACATAAATAACCCCTTTCACCCATAATCTAATCACGGCCTCTCTGATATATTAACAAATGTTAAACGGAACAAAATAATTCTGGTATATCTTGAACAAATATACTCTCTCTCTCTCTCTCCTCTCTCTCCCCCTCTCTCCCTCTCTCTCTCTCTATTTATATATATATATATATATATATATATATATTCTCTTTAAAATAAGCAATATATATATATATATATATATATATATATATATATATATATATATATATTGCTTTAAAGAATAACCTAATCGATAAAGGGTGTTACAGACAGATGAAAATCGAGTTCAAATTCCGAAGTAATTCATGATACTACACGAATCGCCTTGACACATGACGTATGACGCAATATCCGGGAAATACTATATAAAAATGGGGTTTCTCGTGCGAGATAGAGATTTGTCACGTGACAAGTCACGCCAATCCAGATATAATCTGAAAGGCGAGACTTCGATGGTGACGAGAGTTGAGAGTAGTCCAATTCGTGCTCGGGCAGTGTCACGTGGACATCACCTAAATATAAATATTATCCGATCCCCCTCCAATCATATGCCCCAAGTGTGACCAGTGCCCGGAGCTAAACAAATAACTCATTCACTCATCAACTTATTCACCCACGCACTGATTTAGTCACCCACTCACTTACTCACTCACCCACTCATTCATTGATAACCCATTTTATACGTACAACCTACCTTATGGACCACACATTATTGCTAATGCTGAGGGGTTTAACCTAATTGTGCCTTGCGTCTAAGGAACGGTACAATACAGTGCCATAATCAACTTCCCGATATGTATACTGTATATAACTGGCAATTACAGAGGAATAAACCAGACAATAATCTGTCTCGTTCCAGCCAAATACCCTTTTCGGTGGCTGGATCAATCAGTTGGCACATGAAGCACCAATAGTTTGATGGATCCGAACCGAGAAATTTTCAATGGTTTATCAACGAGCTAAACTGCTTCGTTTTGCAACCACATCCCCTAAGTGAAGCTTTCAGCGGGAATGTTACATCATTGACAAGATGAATTAGATTTAGCAGACGAATCATTCAAAACATAACATCACCCTCCACCCACAAATACACACACACACACACACTGAAAAAGATGAACGTGGTACCAGGACGTTAGCAGTTCTATAATGATCACATTTATTATCAGATGGTAGATGTCTGTTTTGAAGAACGCTGAAGATGTACTCATCTAAACATTGGTACGCCATGGAATTGATGAAGACGGTCCACTCGGAAGGCGCTCTCCTATCGTTAATGGCATCTCTTGGGCATCGGGGTCGCTGAAATGGCGACAACGAGATATTTGCGCGGCCAGTAATGGGACAATTATGACAACTATCTCGCGCCGATATCAACGTGCACTCGGTACAAATACCGCCTACAGTGCGTCGGCGTGCTCGTGTCAGCCTCTCTTTCTCTCTCTTTCTTTGTCTGTTCCTGTGTGTATGTGCCCGCGCGAGCGCATGTATGACGCTGTGTGTGTACGCTTCCACTAGGAGGTTTTGTCATTGCTAAAGAGTACGCTGGAGAAAAACAATGACAAACAGCGTAGATCTGCAGAAGGATGATTGGATGATTGATGTCTTACGGCCACTTTTGTGGACATATTAGGCTAAATGGGCCGAGCGACCGTCAAATGTAATGATGCGAAGTCAAAAATGAAACACCCGTCAGATGTGCCCACGCGGAGATTCGAACTCAAGTGGTAGTGTTCTGTGGTCCAACGCTCTACTAATTAAACTAAGCGTCCTTCACCTGCAATAGGGTAGACATGGTTGACAGGTCATCATCAACCCCAATGCTAGATCAGAAATAGCGCTCATGCCATAATATATTATATAAATTACGTAAACAATTTAGCACAATTATTCCCACCAGCAGAAATGTATAGACTGGCACGAACATTATACGGAACATAGTACTAATTTATGTCGATATGGCAGAGTGCTGTCATGACAAAATCTTAACCAAAGAATGTGTTTCTGTCTTTATTAATAACATTTATCCCATTTGGGATATCCCATGCTTTAGCTAACTCGCATAAACCGAAGATCATTTAATCTGTACGAATTTCGATCAGCCAATAATGAGATATTCACTCAAGCATCAGTTCATTTCCAGCCATTTATCTTCATGCTCCAAGCGATCTGGTCTCTGCCTTGTTGGCCTTCCATTTGCCCGTCCTTCTTGGCCTTTCCACGTGCCTGCGTTCTGACCGTCCCCTTTCCCTTAATCCTTCAGACTTTCCACCTGATTGTCCTTCCGACTGTCCCCCAGAGCTTCCAACTATTTGTGATGATGGCCTTCCAATTCTTCTTTCTTGTGTTCTTCCTTCTGCATGTTATAGTTTTGTCCTTCCCATTGTGCGGAGTTCTGTCCTTCCATCTGCCTGCTTTTGAGATCTTCCATCTGCACAGTCCTAACATGACCTTCCAGATGTATCTCCTTATGTCTTTCCACCTATCCGTTATCTGTGTTCTTCCATCTGTTTGTCTTCTTTTCCTTCCATTTAATCACATCGTCGTATATTCTTCTATTTCTTGAACCGGTTGGCCTCCATTCCCCGGACAAACACGTCAAACAACGTTATATTCTTATCTAAGGTCACGACCTTTAGCACTACGCTGACAGCAATCATTACTTCACTATACACCAAAATCGTAATTATCTCCTTCACAGAGACGAAGGCATCACAACTTGGTTAACGATCCAGCTAACTTGACGACAAACGTTAACAAAACTAATTACTGCAAGTCCCCAAATTAATCTGGTGCGGGGCCAAACGAAGTAATCTGCCATCAGATGTGCTTGGAATATTATCAAGTGCCAATTGATTGTTGTCGAGTGGCGACACCAACCCAGCTTCGGTAACCCGTTCTTTCTCTTTCGTGTGCGCAGTTGGGAGAGCGCGTTGGTTAAGGGATACGATTCTGATTGGTTGGTTTAAAATTGGACTAAATATACGCGATTTACGATAACGGTCAAAAGGACTTTTGCTCGGCTGAGGCCCCCCGGCATAGCGTTTCCTGACAACAAAGGGCAGTCGGGGCTAAAAATATCCGCTGGGAGATTAATGAAATAAGCGCTTCGTAACAACACTGACTGTATTGGTTATAGCATACTGACGAGAACCCACCTATGCGCTGTTTCCCTCAGCCATACGTGCAACGTAAAGACCAACGTTGGGACCAAACAAAACGATCGCTCACTCTTTCTTCTACCCACAAAGGGTCCCGGTCTTTTACTCCTCGCGGTTTTTCGTCCTTGGGGCATTTCGCCACACGGATAAAGTGTTTCGCCACCTAAGAAATATGTCTCACTACATTTTGACTGGGCCTTCTCGAATTGTTTCAACAAGACATCTAGCTCCAATAGCCAATAGCAAGTGTTTCATTGATTAAGCGTCGATTGCATTTGACTTGACCGCATCATTATCTGGTTAGTCATACTGTAATTATATTTAAGTGAGATCTATCTTTTGTCCTTCTAACGAAGACTTAGTAAAATTACAATGTATAATAGCAGCTGGTGATCGCAGAGAAGTGCTATAATTAATAAAACATTCATTACCATCTGAACTGAGGCTATAAATAGAAAAATCAGTGACAAATCTCGCTAGAAGTAGCTCATTTTGTATGCGATTTATCTTGAACCTGACATGTATTTTACTGGTTGCAGGACGTTTTGGCCACGGAGGTTTTGGCCACGGATAATTTAAAAGTATTTAGTAACCATTTTATCAGTTTTAATTATGTGAAAAACACTTAATTTAGAAGCCACCTTAAGTTGCTTTAAAACAAACAAAAACTTTGTAATTTTAAGTGTGTTCGCCTCAGTGGTTTAACTGGTAGCGCGTTGGATCACAGATCACTACCACATGAGTTCGAATCTCGACGTGGGCATATCTGAAGGGTATTTCATCTTTGACTTCGCCTCCTTACCATTGGAGGTCGCTCGGTATATTTAGCCTACCATGTACATAACAGTGACCGTAAAATATCAATCATCATGTAATGTTAAGTGGCGTCAAGAGTATATCACTCTTCAGAAACCCAACCTAGAATATAAATGGACCTGTTCTTTACAAATTTCTTTGAAGAGGCAATTGAAGAGTAAGCGGTGATTGTAGTTAGAGTATGTCACTAAATCAGAAATACAAAGTCTGGAAATAGAAATGAATTTGTTTTATAAAATATGTTGGTTATATAATATGGCCAGAACGTCCACCTTGAATATTATAGTCCGTCTACTATTTTTACCTGGCATGGATCAAAATATTCCTGTGTGTGTGTGTGTGCGTCGATGCGCGTATGTGTGTGCATGCGTGTGTGTATGTATGTATGTATGTGTCTGTCTGTGTGTCTGCGTGCGTGCGTGTGTGTGTGATATAACCTTAAATCAGACGGTGTGGTCCAACCAGATGTGTCTTAATGGCCGCTTAAAGCCACATGATGCGATCCCTCTAATACCCTTATCAGTCCCTCTGTCTGATAGAGATATCCGAATGGATCCAGAACTAGATAAATACGATAGCATTAGAAGAAAGGTTATCTTTATGGCGGCTTACTGGGCCACTGGTCTTAACCGAGTTTTGCTCATCCATTTATTTGTTCGAGAAGATACACCAAAGTACCAAATCTTTGTTCTGGTTCTCCGGAGTGCTATAGAACCACTCGCCACTCGTCACCTCTATACACAGCTGGTATATATTCCGACCACTGACTCAGTCTCACCCGGTATATATATATATATATATATATATATATATATATATATATATATATATATATGTATGTATGTATATATAAAAATTGAATCACAGGTATAATACTGACCATCTGAATCTGTCGGCATACATCGGAATGTAGTCTTCCGGTCATCGGCCATTATGCTTTGTCAACATGGCATTTATTGGCTAAGATAGGTAGAAAATACTGGTGATCATATATATATATATATATATATATATATATATATTATTGTGTGTGTGTGTGTGTTGTTATATATATATATATATATATATTATATAATAATATATATATATATATATATATATATATATATATATATATATATATATATATAGGGACTGGTGAGACATTACACATGTCTCAGCAAGAAAAGTCGGTTCGAGATTCTCTGTGCTTGTGCCTTATTATACACAGCTAAAACACACACACACACACACACACACACACACACACACACACACACACACACACACACACACACACACACACACACACACACACACACACAATATATATATATATACATATATCCAGAAGAGTTGCATTACCTACCTATAGAGTTGTTTACCTCTTACCATCACTCAATGTTTCCGACCAGACAGTTATATCCATCGATAACCTCGTTTTCTTTCATGTCACCCACTGGTACACCCAAAGGGACGCCATCCTAACCGCTCGACTTCCAAATCAGCAGCCAAATTGACGTCACAAGTATCAGGATATAGTACAGAAATAAACACAAACTGTAACGTGTCCAGTCGTATGATGGCTCGGCCAACTCGTGTTGTGGTCTCTCGTTGTCTAGACTCGCCAACGCTTCCCGGACGTCAAACCTCTCCAACTGACATAAGCCAATAGCCTTCTAACCCAGTAGTTCGTCGGGATAATAGTAAACAGCATCACGTGACGCCTATATACCGCCAGTGAGCTCCGGAAGAACTCGCCATCAGTTAGCGCACAAGTGGCGGGTCGGACCACCATCATCACCGACAACTGCTTGATCCAGACGGCAGTACAATGGACAGTATCTATTCTGGATGCCAGTGTTTAGATTTCCCGCGTCATCGAAACCTGCGTAACGTTTGCACGCAGGAAAGTTTTGTAAACTTTGACCTTTTCAGGTCATCCGGAAATACCGCTAACCGCGCGTCTACGATTTATTTATCGACAATCGGCGGCTTACATCGTGATCCAGATCGCTCACGTCGGTACGGAACGAAAACCGCACACTTTTCCCGCGTGTGTGGAGTGACAAGGTCACCTTGCCGTCACATTCCCCCTCACTAAATAGGTTCTGTATGACTAACAAAGTAGATATGTCACACTTCCACTGTTTGAATAACACTCTTCAACAATGGAATAATTGAACGATGTTAGCGTTCTGGCAGGAGAGTACAACAAACAGTCTGTGGCCGGTCGTGTCTCTCCGTTCGAGTACGCGTGCGTACACGCTCGATATACGTGTATTGTGGGGTTGAATTTCTAAGCGAATGACTGACTGGTTTGTTTACCCTTAACAATGGACACACCTGGGACACTTGGTCGAAGGTCACACAGGGCCCCGGAAACACAAGTGTCTGATTCGATTCGAACCCACAATCCGGAGCTTGGCACTGCATCATTTTAACAGCTGTGCTATGGGGGGAGTTCAGTTTAAATTATAAGAAACATTTCTGTGTATGCCGTTGTCCAGTATTTGGGAACAATCTAATGGAGTATATCGTATTTAACTTAAAGGGCTCGTGTACTTATCCCGTAGGATATTGTTTCCTGCACGCCTCGGGATTAGCTTTCTGGAGAATATATACAGCGGCTGCATTATACGAATTCTGTACATTGCTGTTGATAATTGTTCGTGGTTTCGTCTAGGGTTCCAGTGACGAAACACACGGTCGTTTCAAAAGTCTTTGATATTCTAAATACGTAACTACTATTACGGCGCGTACAAAGATTGTTACATTATAGCTCGTACTATTAGCTACCTGTAGCACATGTTGTCTTATGTCCGAGCTCGTCACCTGTTGATTACTTTTTATCGAACTGACTTGAGTAGCCATTGTTTAGAGATGGTATCTGGTTTCGCCAATGTTTTAATACGGGCTGTAAAAACTGAACAATATACAGATCACGTTTGTGCAAATGGCAGGCTAAATGGGCCATGCGAACTCCAACGGATGAAACACCCGCCAGACATGCCTACGCCTAGATTTGAACTCAGGTGTAGTGATCTGTGATCAACCGCACTACCAGTTAAACCAGAGAGGTTTATCCTCTCGAAGAAATCAGCTTTAGATATAAAGGGCCCCTCAAAAACATGTGACTGTTACGTAATAAGTTAATCCAATCAATCACTGACTCTGAGATTCCCTAATATCCTTAACTCCAAGTGTCACTCCTCGGCCCAGTTAGCTATCGACCAGTCAATCTGGATGCCTCTTGAATGATCCGGATTGCCAACAATCCAGGAAGAAGATAGACTTGACGCTTTACGTGGCCACGACGATAAGCAGCTTAGAGGTAGAACGTATCACTTTGTGAGTGAAAGGAATCCTGACCTTGCCATCAATACTTTAACCTCTAACGCTGTTTATCTTATCGACATCCGTCTATGGATACTCAAATTCAATTACCTGGATTAATAGGCAGCTAAGTGTCACGACGCTATGACACTGGCTTATCTAATAGCGCCAGTCTACGGATCCGGAACTTCTCTGTTACCACAAACTAACGGAATTCAGGGCGGGTGGCTGATCTGGAAGTGAAAAAAAAATAAAAAAACATTCCAAGTCTTCTGGATCAGTCTCTTCGGCTGTCGAAATATTGATATTTGACAACCATAACTTATATACAAGTGATAAGATGATGTTAGCTGAAATGTTTTTACTTATAAGTATATATATATATATATATATATATATATATATATATATATATATATAAAACCTTATTATATAAACCTTATAATGTGTCAGTATAATAATCTATTCTTCCTTTATTTCTATATCTAGACAAGCCACTGACGTCACTAATTCCCAAGAGACCATATTTTAGCTGTCACTCTTCACGTTTAGTCAAATAGCTGACGGTAATAATTCTTGATCTACCAGATAAGGTTTATGACAATAGGTAGATCATTATAACAATAACTGTCCTATTTGTGTCCAGGATATGAAGTTTATTAGAAAACATTTTTGATGAGTTGTCGTTTGTGAACTCAGATCTGTTATTTGAAGTTCCAGACGAACTGAAACAATCCTTCTCTTTAACCCGTTTCCTCTTCAATATGCGAAAAGGTTATTATGGCTAAACGCTTCGGAAAAATGGGGGGGGGGATATTTGGAATTTGATGAACCCATTGAAAGGAATCAAGACCTGTTAGATTTATAAACCGAGTAATAAAACGTATCTCACTTATCTCAAGTTATGGGTGAGACAACAACATGATCCAATCATCAAAACATGGGATTTATTTTAATGTCAGTTTAGTCGTTAATATTATTAAAAAAACATAGAATAGTTTAATAAATAACATTCATTAACTGAAATGGCTTGATATCTCATTATTTCAAATATTAGAAATATTACAGTTTATTATTGATGGTTGATACATGGATCCTTTCTTTAATAGAAATGGGGTCAAGAAAATACAATTAATTGCTTTCGGTTACCCGTAAATAATACATTGTAGTAATTTTGCTATACTGTTAGTGAACGGTTACATAGGTAAACTCAGAAAACTAAGCGTTATTGATATTTGTTTCTTGTACGAATCTAATTTGTTTGTAGGCAAGTCGTGCCAAGAACAAACAAAAAAAAACAATTCGATTTGAAACATGCTTATTTATCTGTAGACTTTACACTGACCAGGATGCTGACCACGAACCCCCCCCCCCGGGGAGGAAGGAATGTTCTATTGTTTAAGCACATCACGACTTTAGAGTTTCAATTGGACACCATAGTCTACTGTAATTCACGACGTCGTGAATGGGCTACAGCTGTGCCATCAATAACTCCCTCAATATACGACTCACCTGCTTCGGAAGCTATTTACCATGATCGCTGGGAGAGACATTTCAGAAAATAGAACAACATTCTTCTGGATTACCAGTTAGAAGATTGTACAAAACTGGTAACAAAACTGTTATATAGACCAAAAAGCACATCAAAGATGGCGGCATTCGGGAAATGATGAGGAGATAATTACATGGATCAACTCTATGGTATAATAAAATGTGTAAATCGTCGAGGTTATGACAAACTCTAAACTGATCTGTCAATAAATACAATCAGATACTAACAATATATTGTAACACTCACTTCAAACATGAAAAACAAAAACCTAAACATTCTTAATAGTGATCTTCAAGTTGTTAAACCTCATCAGCAATCCGGAATAACAGAATGATAAAGGACACTTGAGATTTTATACTGAAAGAAAATATCCCATGAAGACCCATGTTAATATGTATCTCATCACATATGACGTGAGATCTACCTTGTTCAGACAAAAAGATGAGTCAGAACTTAAATCTGTATGCAGCATCACGAAAACAATATATGATGCAGCTAGTCTATCCATGTCAATTTTTATCATCTCCGCAAATAGGTATCAGCATGATAATGAAGTATATGATCAATAAAGTTGATGTTGCTCATCTTATATAGAATCATTAAGGTACAAAAGTAGTACAGGATTGACTCTAGGATTTGGTAATGTGATATTAGTACAAGTTAATATCAAAGACATAAAGTGTACTCTTTCCTAACTATCCTAAATAATTGTAATTGGTGATATTGAAACTGGATTCAGCAATTGTTGTTATATGTGTAAAATAACACTAAATATATTTACATACGCATGTAATATAATGCAATACTTTTCATAACATAAATCGACGTATTATACTCAAATATTAAAAACCTTTAGAAACATGAATACAAAGAAATGATTTATTTGATCTGGCGACATAACACAAAGCTTATTTAATGAAATTTTGTCGTGCTCCTTTAACTAATGAAGATATGAATCAACAATGAATGTCACCGAGGAAGGAATCTAATTTTAGGCTACAAAGCGTCTTTTTTCTCAGACAGCTTTGATGTATTCTTGTTCGAATAATCTGTACCACTTAAATGACAGACAACGTATCTGTGAGATGAAAGACATACACAAATGGCACTAAAAAGTATGAAAGGCGTTCGCAGTAGAAACTAGAACCTGTCGGGGGATGTTCTATGATGTATCGCGCTATGAAAAAAAAGCTGATACATCCCTCTCCGTTGTCAGCCAACAGCTGTATGCAATCCATTGTTAAACAGATACCAGCTGATATTAAATATACGTACCCAGCTTCTGAGGACTTTTCCATTTCCCATCGTTATAAACAGCAGTATAGAAAATGCATTTTGAACCAATCATATGATAATAATGATGATGAAGATAATGATGATGATGTGGATGATGGCAACGATGAATATATAATGTTGGAAGTAACAATAGCAATGATAATAATATATTAAAGATGCAGCATCTACAACCTTTTCTATGGTGACATCTTTGAATTATGTCCATCAATTCTCGGCAACAGTACACGGTTGAGGATGATAATTTATCTTTGTGGATAAAAAGGCACATTGCTCCTTTTCTTTTTTTATTCGGGGAGGGGGAGGGGGCAGGCTACGTGTAGCAAATTGTATTTCATCCTATCTCAAATTTCCGATCACGTGACATATTTCCAGCGACTTATATGCATTATTTTCTTTGTTCAACTGACAAAATACCAAGATGTCTTCAACCAGAGAAGCACGTAAACCTTCTCTATAATACATCTTAATCCAATACCAATAAAACGTGTTAGGAAAGGAGAGATGATTAACACAAGTTTGACCTTCACGTCAAGAGTCTCTGCAATACATCCTTATCAACACTTAAAATGTGTTAGGAAGTGAAATATGATTTGTAGAAGTACTGGCCTCACGTCATTTATATAACCTTGTATAGACTTCGAGAATGGGAAGGGTTAGCCAGTCGTCTTACATATACGCAGATAAAACATCTTTCATAGAGAATCTTCTCGTATTATAACGAAATGGACATAAGTATAGACCCTCAGATATCCCATGATGATGGGGCTGATGTCCTTCTCCAAAAGTTAACTAAGTATTTAGCCCGAACAACAAAATTCACTGAAGGTCTTCATCGCTATACAACAAGAGGAAATCAGCTACTTTATAACCTTATGCTGCATTAGTCCATTAACGGTTGATGTTAATGGAATGTATTGTCCATTTTATATGCTTGGTCTATTGTCGCCATATATAATTATGGGACACTATGTGGTCGAAAATACTGGTCTCCTAATTGCAGTACCCGTCTGTAGAAGCAGTAAAAATGGGACAAAATACTCACTCATACAACCTTTCTGTCTACGGTTTATCGTGAAGGTTGTGTGCCCCAAAAAAAGACTTCTTATAGTTATCATCTAGTTGTTTAGATGTTGTCCTTAGATGCATCTTTTGATGAATGCTGACACTAAGGAAGCGATAACAAGTTTACAGAATAAATAGAATAAAGACAAATATTGATGTATAGATTTTTTGGAAATGTATGTTTCAGGGATATAAATATCTTAGTACATTGAGCCACTGTCATTTATTATTATTATTATTATTATTATTATTATTATTATTATTATTATTATTATTATTATTATTATTATTATTATTATTATTATTATTATTATTATCATACCCGATATATCTATTGGAAAAACAAATATAAATAAATAATTGATTGAATGCGTGTAATTCTGTTCAATTCTTAAGAGAAGCCATAATATAATTTTAATAATTAAATATTAGACTGCATATATTTTATTTTAGAATACGATATCATTTTAACCTTTTAATTAGACAACCAGCTGTCTAAGATAGCAGGATACACCATAATATATTATAAAATAATAGGACGGCATCATCGGAGTAAAATCTAAATGCCACAATTACTAGAGACACATATATAGTACCACAATCTTTAACTGTTATCTATATGTTTTCTCTTATGACTCTACTTTAGAAAATGCCGCTATTAACATAAATAATTAAAAAAAGAAATAATAACACAGAATGTTTGATAGAGATTGTTTCACGTTATCTAGGTCAATATATATATATATATATATATATATATATATATATATATATATATATATATATATATATATATATATATATATTAGTAGCAGGGATAGACTATGTTAACTTATGGCTAATGTTTACTTACGCTACTCAGATAAACGTTTCTCGATAAATGAGTTTATAAATGCCATTGTTATAGTTGCCTTATGCCAATAATAGAATTATTATTGATCATTGTTTCATGAATTTCCTTTTAAAATATTTTTATAACACTTGTTCTATTGTTGTACAGACAATAATCCTTAGCAAAAGGACAACCGACGTATGTAATTACGACAAAATAATACCATATAATATACCCAGTTTATATATCAAATACTATCCCTGCTACTAACTTTCCCGACTGATAGGTATAAATAAATATTAAAATCTTTGAAAGGAAGTTTTCACGAGATAAAGGAATATAATCGATTCTCCTGTAACACAAATCTTATCTATTAGAATCTAAGAGTGATTAATATAGTTAGGATTTACTTTGTCAGCTGTCTGGGTGTTTAAGGCTAGATTAATGATGACATTATTATCAGTGTCTCTTTATAGTGACAAGGATAACATCATACGGATGATAATTTATCGGCTTTCTGGAGATTCTAAAAATGGAGACATACATATCATTCTAACAATTGAGATGCTGTAAAGAAAAACAACACACACGTACACACACACGTACACACACGTACACACACACGTACACACACACACAGGGACTGGTGAGACATTACACATATCTCAGCAAGAAAAGTCGCCACTCTGGATTCAGTCCCCTGAAGAAACGTCCAGAGTTTGAATTCACGGATCGAGATTCTCTGTGCCTGTGCCTTATTATACACAGCTAAAACACACACACACACACACACACACACACACACACACACACACACACACACACACACACACACACACACACACACACACACACACACACACACACACACACACATATATATATATATATATAACACACATGCATGCACACACAGTTAGCGTATATTGGAATAAATATTCATATTTCCATATAAAACATATCTGGATTTTAGAACAAAATAGTATTATGAACGTTGTTAATCGTCCCGCCGTAAATGTTTCTTCTTTGTTTACAATAGAAAATAAATATAAAGAAGTAATTAATTTGAGAAGGATGAATGATATTATATGTATTTGTTAGACGAGTCGACAAGGGTTACTTCTCTTATAATACACTATAGTCTTACTGGTTATAGTGCTACCACCCGCCCTTTCTTAATGATAACAGAATATTAATCATATAAACATAATACGAGATGATGACCTGCCCAACATTAACATTAAAGTCAGTACACGGTAAGTGATGGTTCTTCTAATATTAGAAATTATTCAAGATGACACAAACATTATCATTTACTTTTAGGTTGTCCCCATCACATCAACAAAGACACCAGCCAGGATGCATCCTTTAACTATTTTATTTGTCGAGCCGTGTTTATAAAACTGTTTTAACTCTGATATAAATCTAAATCTACCATAATTACCATGGCAACCGAAATAATAATAATAAATTATACCTGTCTTTGGTTAATAGTTACTTATTTTATAGCTTAAGAGTTTATAGAAAAATAAATTGTCTGTTCTTTGTTTACGTGGATCTTTGTACCATCACGGAAATAATATATATATATATATATATATATATATATATATATATATATATATATATATATATATATATATATATATATATATATATAAGAAAAAATGAATAATATATCTTGTCAGTAGATGTTCTGTGATGTATTACTCAATAGAAGAATCACGATATATAACCCACCCTCTCAAAACTGTGACACTATAACTGTGTTGTCTCGTATTAAATCATCTAAAAAATTGAACATTAATTGCCTGTACCTAGTTATGAGACGTTGTTCAAAGGAACAATATGTTGTACATTTTCATGTCACTAATAAATATCTGTATCTTCACATTATTGAATAATATAAAATAATAAAGATGTTATTGTTATGTCCTTCTTGAGTTTTGTAACAATTATAATAATAAAAACATAATAAAAAGGCATTTAACACAACGCCAATGATGATAGTAGTGATGATGATGATGATGATGGTGGTGATAATGACGATGATAGTAGTAGTAGTAGTGATGATGATGATGATGGTGGTAGTGATGATGATGATTATAGTAGTATTAGTAGTAGTAGTAGTAGTGATGATGATGATGATGATGATGATGATGACAAGGATAACGAGGTTCAAGTTGTCTTAAGATTCAACCATGGTCTTCGCTGATTAAAATAATATTTCGACGTTCGGGATATGAAGGCATTACTCACTGATCCGGAGATGTATTGAGGATAACCAAGATCAAGAGACAGAAGTTGATTCATGCACTTCTTCAAAAGCTAAGTACGTATTCAGTCCAAATCCCGAGACCAAGTCAATGCCTTCACGATAATCTCACTTCAACAAAGGTAGCTGAGGTGGTTCTTCGTGTTCCTTGCCAATGGGAGCGGTGCCACATGCCAACAACGGAGCCTAATAGGGCCCGTTTGGAACTGGGATTATTGTAAGTGTATATAGATAGATTCAATCCCGACAGGGTTCCAATCGGTTATTCTTTTTACATCAATATATTTCGGCTGACGGTTTACGATGGCATGAAGATAAATGCAATCGCCCCATGTGGTGTCCTTTGTTAGTGGCTATAAAACACGGGAAAATAAGCTACTTTCGGATGTTATGTTGTCTTGGTCCATTATCTGTAGATGTTAATGGAATGTATTATCCACTCTAGCCGCCTAATCTAGGGTTGGCATCTACAATTATGGAACACCCTGTGGGCCAAAATGCGCGCCCACTAATTGAGGTCCACTGTTTATGGATCCAGTAAAAATCCGATTTATCGTGAGGGTTGCGTGCAAACAAAGCCTTTGGAAGTTGTGATGATGAATGATTGTCAGTTAGCTTAATATTGTCAATGAAGCTCTGCTTGACGCCGGGTTATTTATTTTTTGACGGTTGTCGAGATTCTGTCACTAGATGTCACCACTAATGACTGATGACACAAACACTTAGACAGCGATTAATGGTTTGTGTAGTGTAAATAAAATAATATTAAATAATGGTCTCATACTTACACACACGCCCTCACCCCCACCCCCCCAACACACACACAGTAGGAGAGTGACCAGTGATAAAGCCTGTAATACCTCCCATTGTCCCCTATTTGCACATAAATAGCCCCATTAATACTTAAATATTTACCATATTTCATGGCGATTAACGATGATGTGATAGACACAAGTAATCGTGTTCAAAAGACTAGATCAAACAAACCATTATAACACACTTCTTTGGTAGTTAACTATCCTCAGGAATAACACTTAACCATAATACTAATTACTTGACGTCAATTAAGATTAATGATAACCACATTTAGACAATATACATATATATATATATATATATATATATATATATATAGACGGTAAAACATGAAAAGTGTCGAAATATTAAACACTTTTCTTGTTACATATTGACGAGAGGTTGCCCGTAGGATGATAATTTGTTTTACAGAAGATGAGTCAATGTTCACAGCGCTTATCTTTCTGACAAAGGGCCATAAAGGTTTGTAGTTGACTAGTTCCTACATTTCTTCTAACTAAATTTATAGACTATAAACGGTGATAAACAATAGTGAGGTTTAATATAATGTAATATAATTCTCAAAAGAATAATGCATATTACTTGTATGATATTGATATATTCCTGTGTAATTTCGCAAAATCGCACGAGTTTCTATATTTATTATAAAATGACATTAACTAACGATGAATTACATGTTATTATATAGATAATAATGACTTTGATTTGTCTCATAAACTCTGATCGCCAAATAAAGATAACACACAAAAGAGTGTAAACATATTTTCATTGTGGTCTCTTTTATTGTATGGTAGAAAGTATCTCCTTAGACCCACCAACTCGTAACAAATAAAGAAAGATGAAGAAGGATATACATCTGAGGGTAATATACAACAATAACAACAACAAAAACAATAACAACACTGCTAATAATAATAATAATAATAATAATATACTCATAGGGTTAGAAATATAAAAGATTAATGTCATTCGTCTCTTAATAATGATTTTATCTATTATAACGTAAAGGTGATTAATATATGTAAGATTGTCTGTAAGAGATAAGGAGCTGTTTTTATCCTAGATAATGGTATGATGATGATCAGATATGTGCAATGATGTCTTTCTATCCATATTATCTAACAGCCCAAGGAAAACACACACATATTATACACATACTGAAGTACTTCATATTGAAAACGTTGACGTCAGCAAATAGAGACCATTCTGTGAATAGGTAACTAATTATAACCGGACGTTGTCAGATAACAGACTTAGATAAGAGCTAGGTTTAAAAGATCGGTTTCTAAAGAAATAGTTTACTAAATCAATATTTCCCCATAATTTCATAATATTATTAAATAGTTTAGTTCGGGATTTCTCAGACTAAATGCTTAAGTAATATTTGTGACCTCATACAAACCCTAAACGATGACACAGCTCATATCTAGTATGATATATATATATATATATATATATATATATGCGCGCGCGCCAGTATCTTTGCATTTATTGTACTGTTTTTTCTCTCAAAGGTGCTGGAGGCTAATAGAAAGCGACGACATTATGTTACATTTTATTTTATTTAATTATTCACTCATCCACTCACTCAGTCCACTCACTCACCCACTCACTCAGTCCACTCAATCACCCACTCACTCAGTCCACTCACTTACTATTCTCAGTAACAGAGAACGCCAAGATATTTGTCAAATCCTATTAATCTGGAATATAATATCGCAATTGTACCGGATCCTATTACTTTGATCACATCTATATATTTACCGGGCATCTCTGAATCAATATTATTGAGAAATTGAGCTCAGATATCGGAGAACTTATTGATGTAGTGTGTCCCCATAATGAACCAAGGTCATCACAAGATCATGATGTATATACTTAAATCAGAATATTCTCGATGTTAGCAGAATGTCTTGTTATCAGCAAGATGTAAAGGAAAATTATATTAAGGCTACCCAGAGATTAGTTGTTTTATCAAGTTTTATTAAGTCGTTATCGTGTCATAATGTAATCAATCTCCGATTAGTTATGATTTATCATTTATATGACAAGTAAACAAACAAACAAACAAACAAAAGCCCAGCTTGTTTATCATTATGAGTAGAGTGTGGAACTATTTACCTTTGGTTATGGTCATAGAGAACGGGAGGTTGGAGGTTCGAATCCCGGGTTTTGACATTATAGTAGGTGGAGTCGTTCATCCAACATCTATTGTAAATTCTGAA
Source organism: Paralvinella palmiformis (assembly GCA_025642065.1). NCBI lineage: Eukaryota > Metazoa > Annelida > Polychaeta > Terebellida > Alvinellidae > Paralvinella > Paralvinella palmiformis. The sequence goes on along the minus strand of JAODUP010000278.1, from coordinate 502,172 downwards.
TTGTAAATTACAGACCATATGCGTCTCCCTCATTTGAAGTTGACAGTCACATAAAATCACTACCATTTCGGCCTTTATTATTATTATTATTATTATTATTATTATTATTATTATTATTATTATTATGACTGAATATTTGTTACTCATGTTTCTTTCCCCATAATTCTTCCCTCAATCATTTTTTCTTCTCTCAGTGATAACAAAATAGTAATTAATAAATATATATATATATATATATATATATATATATATATATATATATATATATATATATATATATATATTCCGATTAAGAAGCTACAGGTGTCATTGACAAGTCTTTGGTGTCAAGTTGAGAAGTCTTTAAGGTGAGATTTAAAGAGAACTCATTCCTGTTTAATATCCGCACGCTCTTCTTTGATGACATAAACCTACGACCATTCATCGCCGGGAGCTCAGACAAAATACGGAAGATAAAACCTTATTCCAATCCGTGTATTAGATGACTTCTTCTCAGTGACATATATACATCGACTACAGTTTTTTAGACGAGATTATATCCCAGTGAAGGCCTTTTTGTTAACTATCTGAAGAAAAACCTTAACCTTCTGCTTCTATAATACGCCCTCTAGTTGCATTATGGACTTAACTTCAACCGACTCAATCGGACTTCTTTTATAAGCCTCGGCTAATGAAATGTACAAAACAATTTGTTTTATTTACGTGCGGATTGAAGAAATGAAGACATAATAGGCTTCTGGATATTACTCGTTAAATTTTAATCCTTTGTTCAATGATCCGGTGATGTACGGATGATAGCCGTGATTAAGAGGCTCGAGTTGGTCGATGTAACTCTGCGAAAAACATGTACTTATTTAACACCAAATCTAACTAATTATTTCGCGTCCATGGATATAGTACTATCTTACATCACGGAGATTAAGAAAGTCCGTTTAGAACTGGGATTATTATACGTGTATATCGATGGTTCCTACCTGGATAGGATTCCAAACGGTTATTCTTATTATATCCAATGTAAAATGTAAATGTTGCTGTTTTACGGACACTTTTGTGCACAAGTTAGGCTAAATGGGCCGAGTGATCTCCAGAGGTAATGAGACGAAGTGAAAGATGAAACAACATTCTGACATAGCCTGGCCAGAGTTTGAGCCCAGGTGCTATATAGCTGTGGCCAACCGCGCCACCAGTTAGGCCATCTTTTTATATAAATCTATTTAATTTGACGGTTTACGATGGCACGGTGTTAATGTAATCATTTTATGAGGTGTCCTTGTTAGTGGCTATACAACAAGAGGAAATCAGCTACTTTACGACGTTATGCTGCATTAGTCCATTAGCGGTTGATGTTAATGGAATGTATTGTCCATTCTAGCTGCTCGATCTGTTGTCGCCATCTCCAATTATGGGACACTATGTGGGCCAAAATACTGGTCTTCTAATTGCACTACACCGTCTGTAGAGCCCGTAAAACGGGACAAAACACTCATACAATCTTCTTGTCTACGGTATATCGTGAGGATTGCGTGCAAACAAATCTGGTGGAAGTTGTGGTGATGAATGGTTTCAGCTGTGGGTTAATATTGTCAATAAAAACTTGGCCTGATGCCGAGTTATCGACGACGATGATGACGATAGAGAATCTTAGCCAATGAGGAAAGTTATATATATATATATATTATATATATATATGTGTGTGTGTGTGTGTATTGTGTGTGTGTGTATGTATGTATATATATATATATATATATATATATATATATATATATATATATATATATATATATATATATATATATATATGTGTGTGTGTGTGTGTGTGTGTGTGTGTGTGTGTGTGTGTATGTATGTATGTATGCATAACTATTAAATTGAAGTTTACGCATATGCACGCACGCAAATACATACACATATACATATATACATTCATTCATACATACATACATACATACATACATACATACATACATACATAAATACATACATACATACATATATACATACATACATACACCCACTGAGACAAAACACACACACAGACACAGACTCTCCACCTTTTAAAAATGCGATTGCGTGTTTATTTTGTACGTGTGTGAATGATGGCGCGCGCGCGCGCGCGTATGTGTGTGTGTGTGCGCGTGAGGAGGGAGTATTGCTATGTAAATATATTTGATGATACTGACTCAGCGTACTCGGATATATGTTATTCTAAAGAAGCCTTTCATGTCTATAATCTGATTTATATTTAGCTGCCCAAAGACGAATAATTTATCTAATATTACATCACAGACAGTAAGTAATCCATTTCGACATCACAAATGCTAACCTCAGCTTCATTACGATTTCCAACGACTACGACCTGCATATGACGGGAAGTCAATTCAGGGAATTTCAGACAGGTATTATATGGTGTTGTTTACGAGTACCGATGACCAGTTGGATAGTTGAATACTCTACTCTTTGTACATGTGTCATCAGTGTACTTGGCAGGCCACATGGGAGAACATTGTTAATTTTGACCAATGTATTAACATGCATGAACATATCACATCAGTATGCCGATCTGCCTACTACCATCTTAAGAACATCCACTGTTTAAAAGGATTCTTGACACAAGAAGCAATTGTAACTGTAGTCCATGTCTTTGCTACATTTCGTATAGACTATTACAACATTAATCTCCTTCAGCGAATTCAGAATAGTGCAACAAATACTAGAAAATATGATCGTATCACCCCGATTCTTCAAAAACTGCATTGGCTACCTGTTAGACAGCGTATCCATTACAAGATTTCGTTAATAACATATAAATATATTAATGATAATATGATATGGCCCATTGTTTTAATAACTTCTTCTGTCAAAACAAATTAAATATACATAGTGGGTTCCAGTCCAGCACCTTATCACAGGGTACGCCATTGGTAGAAGAGTCCTGCATATCCATGATGGATACATTTGAGCCTTTTACAGAGACTGATATCAGACAGTTGCTGAAAATGTCATCTAATGCTTTCTGTGCAGTTGACCCTATGCCTACATGGCTTGTGAAAGATTGTCTGGATGTTCTGATAAACCCAATTACAAATAGAGTTAATAAATCATTATCTCTGGGTGTTTTCCCAAGATCCATGAAAGCTGCCCTTGTAAACCATTAATAAAAAACACACTATGGACTGTAATATTCTAAACAATTACAGACCTGTTTCAAATCTTACATTTTTATCTAAAGTTATAGAAAAGGCAGTTGCTTTCCATCTAAACACATATTTAATCAGTAATAACCTTAATGAATCACTACAGTCTGCCTATAAAAGTGGTCACAGCACTGAAACAGCCTTGGTTCGAGTGAAAATGATATTATGATGTCAATTGATCAAGGTAAGCCAGTAATACTTGTTCTTCTGGACCTGTCTGCTGCATTTGATACGGTTGACCATAATGTACTTTTCTCTAGGTTAAAAGACATGTTTGGTCTGTCAGGTAGAGTACTTGAATGGTTTAGATCCTATCTGGAACAACGCTCCCAGAGAGTGTCTGTTCATGGTATTTTATCTGACATTCAGTTTTTGTTATCTAGTGTACCACAGGGTTCAGTTCTTGGTCCTCTGGTTTTCACAATGTATACCCATCCTCTTGGGATCATTGCGCAGCGATATGGGATTAAATATCACTTGTATGCTGATGAGACACAGCTGTATATATCACTGGATCCTGACAATGAGTTAAATTTCTCCTCTTCCTTGAAGAATTTAGAACATTGCATTGCTGATATCGGCTATGGATGACTCAAAATCTTCTAAAACTAAATGATAATAAAACAAATATTTTATATTTGGCATCACCACATTGTGTTAAATCCCTAAAGACACCAGCATTACAGATGGGTGCATCTTCGATTACCCCTAATGGGTCAGTAATAAATCTAGGGGTTATTTTTGACCAATGTATTAACATGCATGAACATGTCACATCAGTATGCCGAGCTGGCTACTACCATCTTAAGAACATCCACTGTTTAAAAGCATTCTTGACACAAGAATCACTTGTAACTGTAGTTCATGCCTTTGTTACATCTCGTATAGACTATTGTAACTCCCTGTTATATGGCATATCTGAATATAACATTAATTCCCTTCAGCGAATTCAGAATAGTGCAGCTCGCATTGTAACAAATACTAGAAAATATGATCATATCACCCCATTCTTCAAAAACTACATTGGTTACCTGTTAGACAGCGTATCCATTTTAAGATTCTGTTAATAACTTATAAATCTATTAATGATATGGCGCCAGAATACCTGTGTGAACTGGTTTCCATTAGAAAGTCATCCCGAAAACTCAGGTCATCCAGTCAGATAATATTGCAGGTGCCAGTGTCTCGGCTCAAGTCATATGGTGATTGTGCGTTTACTGTTGCAGCTCCCAATTTGTGGAATAAGTTGCCGGCAAATATTAGAAATGCGTCGTCTCTAGGAAATGTTAAGTCTCTTCTAAAAACACACCTATTTAAGGTCGCTTTCACAGATAAATAATTATTATCTTTTAAATCATTACAGGATTTTATGAATGGTGCTTTATTAAATATACATTATTATTATTATTATTATTATTATTATCTAGTCGTGATATTATCAGGGCATGTATCAGAATTTTCAAGCATCCCTTGTGATATACCGCCTGATATGGCCAATATTTTGAATTTGGTAATAACAGACTTTTATATTGCATTCACTTGTTTCTACATGGTCAGAGAAGTATTGAGTGTAGCGCAAACAGTTTTTAACTGATTTTAGCCATCGTCAAAGTGATGCAAATATCAAAATATGAATTACTAAACGTTTTCTAGCTTATGTAGCGAATACATTGTGATATCAAGGTAAACGGGACCTAATAGTCTGTTGTCATAACACCTGTAATCTAATGAAATATATTACTAAGTCTATTATTAAATCAAAAGTAACGATTTGTTTAGATCTGTCTTGGCGTTTTCGTTTAAGCGTTGGTTTCCCATTAGTAACGTTTGTTATCAAAGTAAATTTGAATTATCTATCAATAAATAAAAGCCTTTGACCTCCTCATCATCTCTTTGGCCTATTGATGTAGACCTTCGGCCGTGTGTGCCAAGTGAGATTAGTGCCTGAGGTAAACAGAGCGATCACTCACTATTTTCCATAAGATTAGTGAGCCTACAGCTTTTTATCCCAGAGGAAAAGTAAATGAACCAGTGTGAGTCACCTTCAACTCAGAAGTCAGCCTACTCCATACCCATGGTCGAATTGAGGTGATGTGGGAATAGTGATGTCAGCCGTCCCATTAACGTATTTCTAGATGGAGTCACGGAAGACACGCGTGCTGACCTGGTCTACAACATGACAGCGCTTTCATGGTGACCCGGGTCTCGCAAATAGAAGAAATATGTATTTGTCTGTGATTCATTTCTTTTGTGTCCCGGAGAGTTTATTATTACAGCTCGTCAACATTCTATTCTGCCTGTCATTTTTGTGGGCCTAAGGCTAACGAATATTTATGGATCGAATAACTGTGATTAATGTTGACAATCGGACAGTGCCAATCCCATAAAAGGGTGAATATTCGTTAGCTCATCATATCAACATAGGAAACGTCCAGAAAATCTTGCCATACTCATCATCTTAACTATATTTTAACCGATTCTTTCTTCATTATCATTTCAAATAGAAAGAGAGAAAAAGACCTGAAACCCCCTAAAACATTCGGATTAATACGTCTATCATAAACACGCTATAAACCAAAATTTATTAGATACGTGCCTGTTGGTTAAACAACGGTTTATAAGATTTTGTTTTGAACTCGGGCACAACACTGCACAGCACAATACCTAAAGTTTTGCAGACACTGATAAGGATCAATATCAATAAAACGACATTTTATCACATCGTAGCAATATATGTTATAATTATCACGTTAATACTGTCACCATGGATATACATGTCGTATGTACCCATGCTTTTGACCACAATCAGCATCTTAATAATTACCAGACATTAGTTTGTATGTGTGCTGTAATATTTCATATATAATTATGTATCTCAATTGTATTTGCCCCTCTGCAATTACCCTAAATTTGTTTTCATTTCAGTTCCTCGATTAAAATATATTCCCATGCCATCCGAGTTTCCTGCTTTAAAGATCAGGTAATGTGATTAGCATGATTTGTTATATATATATATATATATATATATATATATATATATATATATATATATATATATATATATATATATAGAGAGAGAGAGAGAGAGAGAGAGACGCATGGTATGGCATGGCATGACACCGGTCCCTTAGTTAGTCAAACATGTTGCAAGTAGTACAGTGTAAATTCTCATATTTGCGAATAAGTCTCGAATCCGTATCATAATTCACACTAATCTTCTTAAATTCAATAGTATGAGATCATAGTTCCTTACAATATCAGTTATAAATGACTTCATCGTTTTGGATCAAGTTGCTAAACAAATAGCAACATTAACATCAATGTCAAAGCAAAACCGAATGGTGAATACATCTTTGGAATTTTTTTCACACCATGTAATGCCACAGTGTTATCCATACCGATGCATGGTGTGGTTTACAATATTGCACATCAATATTAATTGTATCGGTCGGTATACCATCAGTGCAACACGATATGCGGTGGAAACAAAGACACAATGGCACAGTTGTGTTTTAAGTGTATTTATCAATATGCTAAAATATACCATTGTATTCTTATCAAAAGAACAAACGTGTTCTATAAACCCATTTCTAAATTAATGCCACACCAATCCATATGACATAGCACAGAAAATAGCATTCAATCTGTATTCTGTAGTTGTAACGTGTGAAAGTCTTGCGGTAAGGAAAAAAAGGTCAAAGGTGAGTTGACAACATGTGGATATAAACGATGTCTTATTTCTACGAAAGGCCGAAAAGAAGGTGGCTTTTCTTTATTAGATAAAGTAACAATAGCCATGACTGGCGTCACTTGTGAGACTACTCATGTTTTAAATAACTGACACCATGCATCTTTCAGCAAATCTCCAACTGACTGTTAGGGAACCTGCCCACATTAATGGTCATACAGTAGTGTTAATGACGAGTGTGTTCGTTCAGTATTTGCTTATTTCATGTTATTGGGTCATTCTGCTGTTAGCCTGAAGCTCAACACGAGTAAACCTCACCGTCCTATAAACATTATCATCTATTTTAGGGAAAAGTCCCTAGATTCAGATACGTTGTCTTCTGATCCGAATGACATTGAACTTCAACCAAGATAATTACCAGTCTGGATAATGCTATGTCATAATACAGTTATGTAATACGTGGAATCATTGATAATGAAGTCCCATACAGTGTTATGCTAGTTCAGAGTTCTTTGGTTCCTGGACGAGATCCACCCTTTCAAATAATGTCTTCGACAACTTGGACGACAATGGAGAAGAGAACTCGTTTAACTGTTCACCGTGAAATATTTTAGTACAAATAAAACTGCTCCAAAGATTTACAATTAGAACTCGACGAAAAGTTCAATCAAATATTCGGGTGTAAGATTACTTCTCAATTTCAAATCAGCAACATGTGATGAAGCCCTCAAGATGATTATAAAATAGTCACCTACTTCTTGTTGTCTGATCATTAGGCTGTATGGCTGCTGAAAGGACATATTAAGGAAATACTCCCTGTTTTGACAGATGTAGTGATAAAATACCAAAACACACTGGATAAGTTCTCTTTATTTATTTATTTACCAGTAAAACCTTATAAACTGACGGATACATACACCCAGTCACTCAAAATAAATATAAAGAAAGACTTCATCGAACACAAAGAATACTAATATCAATCACGAGAGAACTTTAAACTAATTACAAGATAATTGTAGGATACAGATATAATTATACTGCCCTTAATGATTCTTAATCTATATGGGCGGATATCAGTATTTGGTTCAGCCGCGCACTGTAAAAACCCAAATATCGTTATGCAATATAGCATTCATTATTTGGAATTTACCTTTGTTTAACTGATCTTTGAACGCGAAATAAAATAATAAACAAAGATATGTATGGATGGATAAGTTTTATTTATTTATTTGTATACAAATACATCATTCATACGGTGACAGATACACACATCCAGCTAGTTCAAATGAACATAAAGAAAAACCTCCAAAGCTAAGCAGTAGGCGAGTAGATTATTTGTATTCAATAGCTACATGAACTACAATATTTGAGATATTGATACTTCTCATTAAGGTACCTTTGATTGGCCTCAGACAGCCAATTACCCAAATATTTGATGCATTCTCTTGGAATTCCTAATTATACCATATTATATTTAGTCCCATCTCTTCTAAAACTGAATCTTGTAATTCTTAATCGTTCAAATAAATGTTTGAGATTCTTAACAAACTGACTATGATTTAAAGGTCTCCGGCCTAATCGGGTGAGTCATATAAACATCGGATCTGATCCCTGCCGAGAAACACAAATATTAAACATATGTTTGATAGTCGTTACTTGACATACAAAGTGACTTAGAATCCTTAGTAGTAGGAGAAGAAGAGGTGTTTGTTTATATTGAATCGGGTTTGATGGATTTTATCGTCATGACCACATGACCACCTGATGTCACAAAAACATGGTCTGTTTTCAAGTAGTGGTCATTATCCGAGAATTAAGAAAAACTCAGTTGACCCCCCCCCCAAAGCTGGCCCAGAAGGGAGCTAAACTATCCAACATACATCAATGTCGGAGTTATACAACACAGAATAAATATGTAATTCCCTTACGTACGGGATGAATTTTCGACATGGAGGTTACATTATCAGTACAAATAAAAATGTGAATTTTGCCAACATTGTTCCCAACGACGGGCAGCTAAAACTGGAGAATTAGTCTCTTTACAATTGATATGGACATTTTCTAACTCTTGTAAATCATTTTGCCAATCCGAATACCTCCAGTTATTTTGATAGACATAATTAGATCATTTATTGGAAGCAACAGAATGAACCACATTAACGTGAGACTTATGAAATATGAAATATGGAAAGGGCTTTGATTGCTTTGATCATCAACCTGATCTCTACCACGTATGTTACATCAGTATCACCTGTAAAATGTCATTTTATTCCAGACAAGTGATGTAATTACTTTATACCGAATGATCTAAAACCAGATGTTAAACCAATCTTACAACCATATGATCTCGGTGTAATTACGTGTAATAGATATGTAACTCTCCGATATTATACGTTGACAGTTGTATCTGAATAATCGTTTAGAACAAACATGTAACCAATTTGAATACCATATAATATAACAAACTTGTCATCATCATCTATTAATTCCAAGGTCCATTGTACAATTTTGAAATAAGACAATTTGTAATTGATCTTATTTAATATTTTATGACACAGAGACAGATTTTTAGAATGAAGGAGTATGTGCTATTTGGGGTGTTCTTACCCTAGATGAAAACCTGCAGTTTGTGACATAGGTACAGCTTCTAGCATCATATTACACACACTATAAAACCCAAGTATCGTTATGCAATATGGTATTCATTGTTTGGAATTGACCTCTCTCCAACAGGACTTTGAGCAATACAATAAATCTATGTTGGATAGTATAGTACCTAGAAGTCTGAAAGAAGCTATTTTGGGAAGTAACATAGATCCATATATAATCCGTTCAGGAATAGATGATCATCGTTTTACACATGACTTATATGAAGTGCTCCAATTTGATTACAAGATGTTTCAGGGTGCAGAAGTAGGATTTGTATTCAAAATGGCTTACTTTGAGTTACATATTGTGCTCCTTAAATTTATCTGTAACGTTTGATACTGTGGACCATGAAATTCTTTTACACCGTTTGCAGTCCCTGAGTTAGTTATTGGTGATAATTTACTCTTATAACATACGTCTTACTTAAACAATTGTAACCATCCAAATTGGATATTCCTTATCATCTTAGGTCTGGTTATTATTTAGGGTTCCTCAAGTATCAGTTTTTAATCCATATTCTCCATACACACATTACCAATAGGAAATATCAGTCATCGTCATGAGCCACGCTGTTATCTATATACCGATGATACTAAATAAAACCTATAATAATAATAATAATAATAATAATAATAATAATAATAATAATAATAATGACGGAAATGGCTGTTTTAACGTGGCTGACAACCTCAAATGAGTAAGACGCATATGGTCTCTAATTTATAGCTTCCCAACGGAGAATAATTCTAAATAAATTTAGAATCTAGAATATATGGCAGGTTGGATGATAAGCTCCTCCTACTTTAGGGTCATGGCCGAGACGTGAACCTGTGACCTCCTGCACAGAATGACCATAGCCATAGGTAAATAATCTCATGCTCTACCAATGATGCTAAAGAGGCTGTTTCATATTTCATATTCAAGTATTGTTACTGAAGATAAATTGAAACTCGAGAAATGTATTTAAGAGATTCGGGATGGGATAAGAAAAAATAAGTCCACATTGAAAAGAAAAAAAAAAAAAAAAAAAAAAAAAAAAAAAAAAAAAAAAAAAACTTCAATTTGATCTCCTTACATTTAAGGCATAGCAAATGTCAAATAATCTCTGCCTACAATCCAGCTAAAGACTGCTTCATATTTATATTACGTGTTACAAGTCAAATTGCTCGATAATCTATTTAAACACTTCTGCTAGCAGTCCCATAATCTAGATTGAAGACCCTTAGTGACGGAATATTTGGATATCAAACTGCACAAAAAATCTCCCTAAAGCCAGAAAGACTGCATTCAATTTATTGTATCTTTATCCCAAGTCAACGTCTTCATTTTAGTCTTTTGTTAATCCTTTTTAACACTCATCTTACATTAATATGCAACGCCTCTGAATGGCTTAATTACTGGAGATACGGCGCTTAATAAATATTTATTATTATTATTATTATTATTGTTGTTATTGTTATTGTGGTTGTTGTTGTTATCGCTAATACCAAAATAATGCTAAGGTGTATTCTTAGCTTGATCTATTATTTTAATAATACATAAATTTCTTTCTTTTCCTTTATTCAGTTAGGAATGATATTATACCAAAAATGTAGCCGGTGGAGAGCTAAACTAGGTCCAACAACTTAATACAAATAATATATGACAAATGTTCATGTGACCTCTGTGTGTGTCCGTGTGTGCGCGCGCGTGTGTTGTGCTGTGTGTGCACGTGTGTGCGCGTGTGTTGTGTGTGTGTGTGCACGCGCGCGTGTGTGTGTGCGTGTGTTTGTGCGCGTGTTCCACATCTGTCTCATTGTTAATGTTCTAAGAAATCCATACAAGGTAAGCTACACACTTTATACACCGGTTTACACCAGAAACTCATCCCTATTATCGCCAAACAGTATTCGATAGCATCACTACACCAACGTTAGTGTAAGATTGGATCTGACATTATAGAAGACAACAACATATTGATGTAGCCGGTTTTATAACAAACTAAGGTTAACACAAGGTCATGCCAAAGGCACTGATATCGGTATACAAACAGACTAATGTTATTATGGATTTTTCTTTGGTCTTTCCTAGAAGTTTATGAATCCATCCAACCTTCTAATTGAAATTCAAATAAAAATACAAGATGAAGGAGTGATTAATGTTCAGTTGTATTTATGATTTTACAGTAATACAAGTCAGTGTTAAAATAATTGTTAGTCAGATTAGTATTCAATAAAGAATTAAATGTTTAATAGAATAAATTAGCAAACAAACATTAATACTGTTGTTCGTCGTATGAACCAATAACAACATGATTGTGGTGATAATTGTGACAATAACGACGATGATGAATCGATAATAATCATAGTGATGATGCTGCTGATGATGCCGATGCTGATGAAGCTTGAAGTATGTTGAATTCCCCTTGGGATGACTCGGTATGTGAATGCTGCAACTCACACAGGAGGTTATACACTAGATTTGTTCTTCTTTAGACAATCGAGTTCCATCCTAGTAGGAGCTCCTTTTGTATATGACCCTTATCTCAGTAGCAAAAAGGTAAATCCTTCGGGGATCAATTGATGTTGCTGTTTTACGACCACTTTTGTGCCCAAGGTAGGCTAAATGAGGCGAGCGACATCCAACTGTAATGAGGCGAAGTGAAAGATGAACACCTATTTTGCATAGCTCGACCAGGGTTTGAACACAGATGGTCTAGATCTGTGGCCAACCGTGCTACCAGTTAAGCCATGGAAGCCAACTGACTGTATAGTTCATCATTAATATGGACAACCCCAAGTGTATACGAAGAATGATTACATAAAGAAAATATCGTAACATACATTTTAGATAATTTATGGAGGATTTACAGTCGTCTTAACACGTGAGTAAATGTGAGGGAACCGTTGATCAGCTGGTAGAAGCCAATAACAGACGTGTCTAAAGTATCATTAATAACCACGATCTATCTTATTAAAAATCATCATGTTACGAAAATTCCTTAACAATGCTCTTTGAACCATACAGGGAATACTGTAAATTGAATACACTATTATCCAAGAAGTAGAAGTGTTTCTGCTTTATAAAGATAGGGGAATCTGGAAGAGATCAAAAGAAAGTCATTAAATTAACAAGGAACTCCCACACTTTACCTCTAATGACCTGGAGGCGGACAAGTTCAGCAATTTCTTTACGAGGAAAGTATTAAATATCAGTAATAAAATAATTTCTAATTTCCCAAATAATAACTATAATATATCCATTGATACAGGTATTGAGTTTAACTGGAAAATGCTCTAGTTGTTTCGACTATTTCCGGGGTTCAGGTAACGAAGATAATAATAAAGTCATATCGCCTAGACCTAATGCTTACTTGGCTTACGAAGAAATGTGTGGACCAACTTCTGCTACTGATAACAGCCATTATAATTAGATCAGTGGCTGAGTCAGTGATGCGGTCACTTTAACTCCACTGCTCAAGATGTATGAGCTGGGGAAGGAAGATGTGAAGAATTATCGTTCTATATCTAACCTTCCTTTAATCTTCAAACGTATTTAAAAGGCAGTAGCAATGTGCATAGAAGAGCACCCAGAGCACAGTAACCTCCATGACAGTTATCAGTCTGGTTATCGTAGCAGAAACTGTTCTCTTCAAAGTGCACAGTGACATTGCTGAAGCTCTTGATGAAGGATCCATGGCTGCATTAACTATACTTGATTTATTTGCAGCATTTGATGTAATCGATCATTCGATACACCTGAAGTGTTTAGAAATTTCCTTTGCCATCAAGGAAAATTATAAACCTGGTTAAATACGAACCTCACCAAGAGAACTCAATGTGTATCAGTTCCGGATAAAAAATCAGGTGTTCGTCTTCATGTGTGTGTACTATAGGGTTGCATATTAGGACAAAAGAATTACCAGACGTATAGTAAACAAGTTGGTGAAATTATTAAACGACATAACATTAAATAATATTGTCATTCCGATAATACGCACGTATGTTTAAAGCTATGTGATAAATGGGAAGATATTTCATCTTCACTTGAAGCATCGATTGGAGACTTATGTATTTATATGACCAAGAACATGTCGAAATTGAATGAGGATAAGTCTGAATTAATTGTTTTTTCATCCAAGTAACATGTGAAGAAAACTGAGAATCTTTAAGGTAGGTAGTAGCCAATTATATCAATTCTTCCATGTCTATCATAAATCTAGGACTATAAGGATTAGAAATATAAGGCGTATTTGTAAGTAAATAAATGATGAGACATACAAGACTTTAGTCCAAGCCCTTATCCTTATAATTTCTCGACTGGACTATAGCAAAGCATATTAATATAATCTCTCTATCTCTCTTTCTCTCCCCCTCTCTCTCCCCCCCCTCTCTCTCTCTCTCTCTCTCTCTCTCTCTCTCTCTCTCTATATATATATATATATATATATATATATATATATATATATAATTCACAGTTGTGTGTGTTTGTATATATATATATATATATATATATATATATATATATATATATATATATATATATATATATATATATATATATATATATATATATATATCAAACTGCCTACAACGAGTGCAGAACTGTGCTTTTCCAGCTACACTGGCTTCCTGTGTGTTTAAGCAGCACTTATGTATCTAAGATATCTACTTCAAAGGTACATAACATTGAATCTGCTACGATCTGAGTCTTGTTCACTTCTGAGCGTGAAATGTTTCCATGCTTCAGCTCCCATGCTGTGGAATAAGTTCCCAAATCATATTAAACCGGTAGTAATCAAGAAATATTTTGTAAAGTTCTTATAACCCGCTTATTTAAATTAGCCCATTTATAGTGTCTAAAACAGGTGTATTTATGAATAAATGTGTTTGTGACCAAATTAAATAAGGCGCTATATACATGTATAATAGTATTTTTGCCATTACACATTAGTATGATGATGACATCCGATTTACACCTGCCTTTGCGGTATGTTTCACAAGGGAGTCAACCAGTGGCCATATGGCCATATGTACCAGGTATGAACAATGCCGATACTAAATCACTGAAATTAACTCAAATAATAAACTATTGTTAAATACTAAAGAATCATTTATCACAGTTCATAGGATAGTTAAAATTTACTAATTTTAGCATTTAAG